>PVHY01004828.1:0-89534 GCA_004024945.1 Uropsilus gracilis | reverse complement strand
AAAAAAAAAAAAAAAAAAAAAAAAAAAAACCACATTAACTCAGGAAAATCACTCCCATCCCCCAACCTATCTGAAGCAAGTCTGGTGCCCTGGGTGCCATTAGCAGAGTTGATACATTTGACCAAGAGCTACTTTTTGTTACTATAGACTTGCAAATTTCAAAGAGAGCTGACTGGTACTTTGATGAGCATACCTACCTGGAAGACTTGGTGGGAAGGAGGGATCAGCCATTTTGGGGTTAGGATTCTGGGGAGGACAGTGTAAATCCAGGCTGCGTACCTGAGGCAGGCAGTCCAGCCATAGGACCAAGCCTGTGGACTCACAGCTTTAGCATGGTTAAGCCTGCGTGTGTGTTCAAGTCAGCCTAAGGAGTTTTGGAGAGGCCATGAGAAGGCCTTGGTGAGTCTGATATTGGTTCCTGTTCTTTGGAGTTTCTTTTTGCCACCCAAAGTGAAGAGGAGGAGAGAGCAGCACGCCTTCAGCTACATGCCATCATGTCTTCATCTACATGCTTGGAAGTTGAAGCACATCAAAGACAGATGCACTTGGAGCATGTGTTAATGAACTCCGCAGGACTGGGCAAGTTGTGAGGTCAACAGGACTTAGAAACTGAAGGTTTTGGACAATGTTGGGGTAATCAGGGTTTTTTTAATATATATGTAAGTAAATAATTAGGAAATCACCTTGTTTATTAATTAATAGTTCTGTTCACTTTAAGAATTTGTTCTGGCTTTGAAAATAATGTTAAGGGGCTACAGATGATAAAAACCCGCAATTTTTTTAAAAAATTGTTTTCTTCTTCAAATCACAACCTTGGTAAATGGTTCTCGGTAAATACCTCCGCCTCTCTCCTCCCTCACCCTCCTTCTTTAGGCTGCAGGAGTTGTAGAAGTTACAGTTGAGGCCAAGCAGCTGTGAGTTCAAAATGCAGTTTTTAAAAAATTGTATATATATATATATATATATTACTTTATTGTGTACCCCAGGGTTTTCCCATTTCCTTAACATCCATTAACCATCTTAATCTTTTGTGCCCTAGAAAATATATGTCTTATGGGAAAAGTCTTATAAGAAAAGTTTCCTTCAGTAATGGGTTCAATGATAAAGAATTACCAATGTAAAGGTATCGTTTAAAAAATTCTAAAGATTATATACTGATTTGATAAGCAAAGTGTGAGGAGAAGCTTGCAGGAACCTAACTCTGCTCAGCCTCTAGGAGCAGTAATTCAGTACTCACTTATTCAGTGAGTAATTCATTGGGATTATTTTCTTGGCTGCCAAGTAGAAACACCACAAATCTGGCAGAAAGGTTGTTTTTATTTATTTATTTTTTCTTCCTGGAGTCAGGGTTCAAGTTGAGAGAAAATGGCAGTTGGTATTTGCATAACAAAAGTAGGAAGTCAGTGAAAATTCAAGGTAATGCCGCCTTGAAGCTGCATTTAGGTGAAACCGAGAAAAGGATTTTTTTTTTTTTTTAGTTTTAAACAGTGATAGTTTCTCTCTCCATCTCTCAATTTCAGAAGTAGGGATTTAGATAGGGGAGATGGTAAAAAGAGCCCCTGAACACTCTAGGTATAGTTTGGAGAGGAAAAGCAGGAGAGGGTCGGGGTAGCCTGCCCAAGACATTTCCCTCTAGGAGAACAGATGAAATTCATTTGCACAGATTTTGGTTCTGTAGGATTTGAGCAGGAGATTCTGCATGTCTAACAAGCTTCCAGGTGCTCTCCATGCTGTTGGTGCGAGGCATGTAATCTTTTTCACCTGTGTCACCTCTAGAATGTCTTACAATTCAGCATGCAGAGGACCCTCCTACCAGAAGTTCTTGCTGTGAGACTGTTAGTTGCAAAGCTTATGAAAGCACTCCCCGGGCCTTGTCTCACTGAATAGGAGAGGATCACCAGTTTGCATTTCTAACTGCTGATGCCTGCAACAGAGTTAACAGTGATTTAGTCAACATGTCCCCAAGCCATATCTGCAGACTGAAGTCCCAACAAATGATAAAGTTTGAAGTTGCAGGCGCTTCCTGGAAAAGTGCAATGGTAAGCCCAGAAACATCTTTTTTGCCAAGAAATAGCTCCTAGTTTACACTTCCAAGGTGGATTAGTGTGAGAGTTTAAAATTACTCAGACCATTTCCCAATTGTGGTAGATTAAATTACTTGAGAGTTATAAGAATACAGTTTTAAATGTTGTAGGTTTTTCTTGCAAAATGTCTTCAAGACTTTGACAGAACTATTTGAAAACGTGCAAATTCTTAATTTTTTGAATTTAAGAATTCAATACATTGAAAAAATATTAAAAAGTAGGCAACTGAGAAATCTGTTAGTGTTCACGTGGTGGCACATGCCTGTAAGTGGCAGCATAGGAAGTCACAGCCAAGGCCAGGGATCGTGGTTCGAGTCCTACTCGGGGCAATGTAGCGAGACCTAGTTCCAAGAAATAACTGGGTGTGGTGGCGTGGACCTGTAATCCCAGCTAGCTGGGAGGCTGAGGCTGGGGATTGCTTGAGTCCATGGTACCCTGGGCAACGTGAGCCTGCGGTTCCACGGGCAAAAATAGTGAGACCCAGTCTCAAATAAATTAATTAAATTTTAAAAAAGAATGTTTATTCTATTCTTGTAAAGTGGAAGGATATAATAGGAAATATAAAATATATGCAAAAATATATAAAAGTAATGCAACCTAAAATAAGTTAATTAAGGAATTTTGGTCTTGTTTTGCTAAAGTTTAACATACAAAATGAAAATCCTTTTTCAATTTTAATCCCTTGTCTTTTCCTCTCATGTCTTTGAGTATGTTGCAATGTTATTATTACATTATAAAAATATATAGTTTCTTGACCTTCACACATGTTGTGGAACCATCCCAATTGGAGTAGGATTAACATTGATTGTAACAGATAAAGAATGTCAGAACCCTTGAAATGATCTTTTTAGGATTTTTAATAATGAACACCAAAGAAGCAACCACTTAAATTTTTCTCTCAAGTTCTCCTTGCATCCTCTGTGCTCTCTCTACCTCTCCGCTAGGGTGAAGTGCTTTTATCACACCTCTGAGGCCTAGGTGTGCACACTGACTCATGAGTACACCCACTGGGCAATCACCACAGGTGCTCATCAAAGAGGTGACTGGCAAAATACTCTGAAAACCTCCTTTACCCTACAACACAATAATTTGTACTTGATAATTCAGTTTAATGATTAACACATTTTAATTAGTTTCAGAGATTAAAAATGCTAAATCTGATGTCAAAAAAGATAAAACATGTTAAGTATAGAGATTTTTTAGTGAACTTTATTCCTTTCATTGATATATGGTTATTAATGAGCAATAGTATCTTGGGATTTGTAAAATATCTCCCAGTGGGCATGCATTTAACAACATTGGCCTCTCATAGTGGGGATTTGTGAAAGAAGTAATAACTCCTCTTTGGAACACTAGGTATCACACTGGAAATTTAAAAAAAAAATTGGTTTCATAATGACATACACTCTGAAAGTTATAAAACAATCAAATACTGTATATTAGAGGCTGGTTGCTTAGCAATGTGAATCCAAACATATCTACCCAAAGCACATTTCTTTGCCTTCCTTACTTATGGAAACCTTTAGGTCATCACCATTGTGGACAGGTTTATTACGTATCTTTTAATGTTAATATATCAGTTACATTACAGAAATGATTTTTACATGCGGAGTCAGTTCCTTTTGTTGTGTGCTCTCATTACTGGACACTTAGTAGAAATCATTTTAGACTGTAATTAGGGTATTATTTCATCTGTGTTGTTTGATTGTGAATCCTCCCTACCTGCATCTGTAAAGCACAGAAGCACAAGGACTCTGCCTATCTATTGTGCTGCAAATCCTCTTTGCCCACCTCTGACACTCTCCCACTCCCTGGTATTTTTGGGGGACTCAAAGAGGATTTTTAACTATGAAAGTGCTTGTTCATATCTTAAAATGTGACATCAGGGAAAGATATGGAAGCAAATGATCAAATTTCTGCCTGTAATATTGCTATTGTGTGGAGAGGTGTTATAAATATTAACTGTGAAGTTTGAAGATACAAGTTAACTAGTTCTTGTATATTCTTTTTGGGGATACCTGTACAATGTCTGGTTTTGTTTTTAATAGGACAACTTTATTTCAGGTCTTAAAAATATTGTTGACTTTTACCCGCTCTTATTTTCATTAATATAACATCTCACTTTCCTCTTCACTCCTTTATTTTTTATGGCAGTTATCTATCTCTATTTACAGTATAATTCATTTTCCTATTAATTAAATCCTTAGTTTTGTGCTCAGTAAAAAGGAAGAATGATATGATAGTTACTTAAAATTTTTAGCAAAGTTTTATCTTTCCAATTTATGAGAAATAGACAAAATTCTATCAGGGGAACCAAGAATGTGCATATACAGTGTGTCAGTTAACAGCTAAGGCTCTCTCATGCTGTCTAACTTGGGGTAAGTTACTTAACCTCTGTGGTAAAGTTTTCATCTGTAAAGTAAAAATTACAGTAATACCTATTTCATGGGGTTGCTTTAAGGCTCAAAGGTGGTAAGAATTATAAGTATAGCCTGGTACATACTAGAATTTTCATTGGTATTAGTTACTACTTGTTTTTCATATATACAATATCAAACATCCCTTTGTGGTTTTTATTTTCAGAAAAGGAATTTATTTCCTAGACAGTTTAACTAGGCTGGTTCCTTTTTTAATTTTAATCTCATGGTTAGCTGCACCTATTCTACCCTCTGATCCCTGTTTCATTTGGAATGAGCTTTTCTAACTATGAAGGAATATCCATTGATTAAGGAAGAATAAAATAATAGGTAACTGTGATCAAGAAGCCTCTGTGACATACTGTTGCAAAAGGACCAATACCTCTGTCCCATACTCAGAGAACTCTTATAGTAACACTAAGAAACTTGTATTTGATAAATGTTTGAATTAATCTCTTACTCATTGTTAGTTCTTAAGTATGTTTAACCCTATGGAGAAGAGATTTCCTGGACTGTGGATGGGGGAGCAGTCCCTGGCACTCAAATAGACTGCCTTTCTTTTTCTGCACTGTTGGGTTTATAACTGAGCTCACAATAATTGACATGCAAGCCTTCAAAATTGGGTCTTTGGAATTAGCAGCAGCAATAAAAAGACAACAATACTCTTGTCTCTTCGGTCACTGCATTTTATCTTCCTAATTGTATTATTTAATAGCTATGTCCATCATTTACAATAGATATATTGATTTCAGAAAATCATTCATTTAATAAATGTTTATTGGTTTCCTGATATAATCCTGTTTAGCTTTCAGAAACAATTTAGAGAAATAGTGAAGTGGGTAGCTATGCTTCAAGATTAGTCATTTGAACTGTTTTTATTCTTAAAAACACAATGCAGATTTTTCTACTTAATAGAGAAATATTTTTCTCTGAAAATATCTCAACTTTCCCCCCTGGCCTTTACATGTCTAGCATAGATGCTGACTGTATCTTGATTACTTTTGTTACAACACAGAGCTGCTTTTTAGGCAATTTGAAACTGGCTTCACTCTACTATACTGGCCTAAGATATCTGTAGATGATTCACTTTGCTTTTCTGCAGGTGAAGTCTCGGGTATAAGCTGGCAGTGAGGCTTTTCTGACTCAGGTGGCCTCAAGAGGCTCAGGAGAGGCAGTGACAGGTTGTGATAACAGACAGAATGACAGTCATCTTCAGGACAGCACCAGAGTTTGTCTCATGCATTAACTCTTGGAGCAGGGGTCCAGGTGCAGGAGGGACTTGGTCATTGGCTTCCTAGTTTGAATGTTAGCGCTGTGTGTCCCTCAGCTGCCTTAATCACACCAGGGAAGGCTGTGCAGCGCTAGATGATCAAAGACTTTGTGACAGAATCTGGGAGTTGGAGACAGCACTTTCTCACCCATGGGTGAATAGAAGGGACAGGACATTCCTAATATGGAAGGCTTGAAGCATCAAGGTCTGGTAGAGTTGATGGCAGGTGGTGAGGTTCTTAGGAGCAGAATGGATTTACTTGATGACTAAGTGTATAAGAAACATGAAGAAAGGGATAGATGATTTTAAATAACTGAACCCTTGGTGTTTTCATCAGGTTCTGGACTTCTATGGTGCTAACTTTCAAAAGTTAAGGTTTTACTCACAACTCAAGCTAAAGCATATAACCAGTTATGAATTTATTGGGGGGAACCCACAGTACAATAATGTCAGCATACAGTTCAATTGGTAGCAAAGTGGAGAAGGTAGTGAGTAAATGGAAAAGCTTAGGAGACTGGCACACAGACTGGGCAGACCTGTCTGACATCTGTCTACCCAACAGGAAATGAGAGTGCCACTAGTTAGGGCCAGAGTCCCCAGCAATTCTTGCCACACTCTTAAGATGGCTCTGAGGAGGTGGAGTCCTGAAGCACCCAACTTACCTCAAATTTGATGCCTCCGTTGATACTACTTTTCAGAGGCATATTGGCACAACCACCTGTTAATCTTAGATGTTCAGTGCAGTCAGGTTTTTATCTGTTTTTGCTTTTGATCAGCCTTGCCCTGTTTATCATTGAAAATAAGAGGTTTTTATTGATACCTCAATTACCCCCATCTCATCAGTCAGGGTGTTACAAAGTCCATACTTGTCATTTAGGTAACTTGCTACATAGACTGTCAATGAAAAGAGGAAATATTACTTTGGAAGGGAGTGAGAATAAGAAAGGGTGAAAACTTACTATTTCTGTGCTTTGTCATCTCCATATGGCATTTCTTAGATTCTTAAAAATATACGTATGTATTCTTATTAAGAATAATAAATATTATTTTTTATTATTATAAATTGTCACTTATTCTGTTTTTATTAAGAATATATAATTTGTCCATGTCACAAGGTTCAAGTGGCAGAACTAGAATTCAAACTAAGGACATTGTAATTTGCAATGCAGCCAATGACCATTTGTTTACCATAGTGAGTGGGAACATAAGTCACACTATCTCAGCAAGGATGTTTCTTATCCTCTTAAGTCCTGTGTAAGCTTTCTGTGTGACTCTATCTGCTAGATGGAACTATGCCCCTCTCACCCTAATTAAACTATTGTAAGAACTCAGATGCCTGCAACAACTTATACTCAGTCATATTTTCTCAGTTTGCATCAAATACTTACTGTTCAGTTTCAAGGGAAAATTACCCACATAATTGAATCAACAACACTGAAGTGTTTTGCTCTTTTAATAATTATAGATTTGTACAAGTCTTAAAACTGAGCATCAGATATTTCTCTACTGAAAATAACTGCTGGTCATTAGCCCTCATTCTATTGAAACTTCTTGACTAGACATTTTTGTATTTGAAGTCCTTTAGTACCTAGCACAATAGATTGCTGCAGACATTTAATTGTCTCAAAGCCCAGACCAGCTCAGGTCCCAAACAATGCTGGGTGACAGAGGAGGGGAGACTCATCAACATTATTTCCATTTCACATTATAGAGAGCATAGGGGCATAGAACCTGTGTTGTCCAAAATCTAAAGCTATGTTTTTTTAGAGTGTGTTCTCAGAACTCATCATGTGGTCTACTTCAGATCTGCTCTCACAAATTGTTGCAATGTGACCCAGAAATCAGCATTCAAACGAAGTCCTGTATGATATTCATACATGCTAAGATTTTTTTTTTTCTTTGAGACTAGGTCTCGCTATTTGCCCATGGAACCGCAGGCTTATGATGCCCAGGGTACCACAGACTCAAGCAATCCCCAGCCTCAGCTTTCCAGGTAGCTGGGATTACAGGCGCGCGCCACCACACCCAGCTATATTTTTTTTGGAACTAGATCTCACTACATGTCCCCGGCGGGGCTCGAACCACAATCCCTGGCCCTGGCCATGGCTTCCTAGGCTGCCACTTACAGGCATGTGTCACTATGCCCTGCTATGCTAAGATTGAAACAACTGGTCATATTTGTGGACAGACCTCAGTTGTCCACAGTTGTCCACAATGCCTCCACTGTTACCGGAGGCATTCTTCCTAAGGTTACTGACAAGAAATACTTTTCCACAATCATCTATTGTACACTTTTCCTTAATGCCTTCTGAGATATATAGAAGTGAAAAAAGAAGAAAATAATTTTTACTTGCTTATGATCACTGCTTAACACCTATGCAGTGAAGATACCTATGTTACAGCATTAGCCTTATACAAAGATACTACTTGTACTTTGGCAAGAGGGTTCTTTCATAAACTACCAAACATTGGTATTTGATTTTTAAGATATTCAGTTCCTTCTGAATTTCTGTAGTTGTAATCTGCAGTGATTTGTGTTGGAGTGAGCAGTGAATATTTTTCCCACAAGTTAGGCAGTGTTCTCTTGTCCCTAATGTAGCGAACATTTAAACTGGAAGCAAACAACACAGGATGTTATCACTTTGATCTCTTGTACAGTAGCATATAAAACCAAAAGTGACCAAGAAAAAGCAAAGCTAAAGTGTTTCTACTGACAGCTTTGCATCTCCAAATATCCATTATTTGTACATTCATAAAGAGATCAAGAAAATGATTTAAAATTGATGTAAACCTATCTATATCATTAAAGATGTGAGCTGTTTGATTGCAGGCCCTAAGCCAAAGGCATGTTCTGTTCAGAAAATCATACTTAACTCTAATAGTGAGTTTTTTCCAAGAGATACTGCACTTGGTATTTGATACATAATAAGGGCAGCTGATATGCTATCCTCACTGGCAGAGTCGAAGTCCTACATTCCCCAAATAAAATGTTTCACAAACTGGGATAATACTGAAGATTCATTTGAGAGCATTAGTCAAAACAGGTAACACATGATTAGTATAAGAGAGTATCAGATAAGAGAATTAGCCTTATTTTAAGTTATGAATGTTTCTGCCAAAAATACATAACTGAAAAGTTGAAAAATTCAAACAATTTCTGTGATTTGTTTTCATGATATTAAACAAAGACATAATATTTTTAAGAAGTCTGTGAATTTTAGGCTACTTTACTGACCCTTCCTTGAAGTTGTCTATCGTCTCCTTTGGAAGTTAAAGTACAGTTGATTTGAACAATTTGGGTTTAGACTGCTCCAATCTCCTGTCTACACATTTTTTTTCTGTCTATTGTTTCTGCAACCATATTTGAATGTTGGTTGTTTGAATCCATGAATGCAAATTCTACATTGTTGGAGGGTCAACGTAAGGGACTTGAGCATGTATGTAAGTAAGTAATGGTATGAATGAATGGTATGGTATGAATCCCCTTGGATACCAAGGGCCAAATGATGTTAGGTTTTAGGGAAGTCAAATGTTACATGTGGATTTTTTATAGTATGAGCCTGACATGTAAGGGTTGGCAATTCCTGAAAAAATCAACCAGAGACTAAGAGTCACATAAGAAAGCTTTATTTTGCAAGGTCCAACGATACTAGCCAGCTAGGGCTGCCTCCCAGAGAGAGAGAACAACCCCATTCTGTCTTTTTGCCCTCTTATTATACCCTTTTTGCAGAAATGTGTGTCCTTCCAGGGGTCTCTGACCATGGGTTGACAGTTTTTGCAAGGAGGTCTCCAGGTGATCTGACAGGTTATCCTTCTATTCTCAGTCTATTTCTTGATACCTTTAGGACGGTGGGAGCAGCTTATGCAATGGGCATCTACCTGGTGGCCTAAGATAAAGTAAAGCTGCCCAGAGGCCAGCCCCTTACTCACATAGTGACCTTTACTTTTAGAATGTCTTAAGCCCCCAGGACCCTACAGACACATTAAATACCCCCCAACCCCCACCCATGTAATTCTCTCCCAACATTGTTCAGCTGTATATGTATTTGAAAAGATGAGGTTTGATCATCATTAACTACACATACACACTTACATTAAAAGCCCATTAAGAAGGAAGGGACATGGTTCTGGGCTGGAGTAATCAGAAAAGCTTCATGGAAGAAGGGATTATTGAGTCACCCCTTTTATTGGAATTAATAGAGACTAGAAGATTGGTGAGACCTCAGGTGATAATGAAAAAAAATGCATACGGTAGATGGTGTACTGTGCAAATTGTGGGAAAATATTTAAACTGAGGAGTGAGAAATAAAGTTGAAAAAGTGAATTCACAGAAAGCCAGTAGGTTCCTTGAGGCTGATGGGGCATGTTCAGAATATCTGTCTTGAATACATTCCTGAGAACAAAAGCAGCACACAAATGAAGGCCCCTCCTAGCACCTACCTGCTTAGTCACTTCTCAAAGCTTCTATGGGGAAGCAGTCCAACAATGAATATGCATCTCTTAAGGTGTCTACCTTAAAATAGCAGTTCCTCAGTCTTTTCTCTGACCAATCACCACCCAAAGGAGTCACTGATTTCTCTTTACTTATTCCCAGATATTTTCCTATTTTGTTTGCTCCATCCTCTTCCTCTTCCTCCTGGAATTTTTGTCTTTGTCTTTAAATCCCCTTAATCCAGGGGGGAACAAACAAGCAAACTCAATTCCCCCTTTTATCTTAGCAGACCAGTTCCTCTTCCTCTGATGTCTTGTTTCCTGCCATCATCCGCTCTGCAACAGGTTGGGAAAGGAGCACACAAATGCAACACCTTCTTTAACAAAGACAGGTGTCACCCTAGGAAAAACACCAACTATAAAAGTCCTAATAAAAAATAAACTTTACTACATATATAGTAATAAACAAGAAATGCAAAAAAAGGTGTTTTTTTTTTTGCCACTTCCTCCATATTTGCTCTTGAAGCTGAACTGTCCACCTCACTAACCTAACACTCTGCCTGGATTCTCTTTGTAAATGGCAGGCACTTTATTTCTCGGTGATCTGCCGTCCCCCTCCCCCATGGTTTTACCCTCTCTGCTCTGTGATGACAAGAAAGATGAAACTCCCTCTGTAAAAAAGTCACCTGTTAAGAACTAGTATCCTTTAACTGCTCTCTGGAAACAACTTATATTCTCTTTTCTTTAATGATTTCTCACTCAACTTAATGTGGGGTTTATATGAATATCCTCTTATTTAATATTCTCTGCAACCATTTGGGAAGGTATTTCTATGGATGTGGTAACAAAATTAGAGAAATAAAATTATCTGTCCAAGAAAATACAGCAACTTCAAGACAGAACAGGGAGTTGAAAGCAACTATCTCTTCAGGAATTTGAAGTAAGTTAGCTTGATTCCTTACTACTTTGGAATATGACAGCTTCTCTCAATTTTTTCATTAGTCTTTGATTTGCATGAAAGAAGAACCGTAGTTGTGTTAATGTGAACACAGCTGCCAGAATGTTGTCTGTTAAATTACTAGACTAGTGAAACTTAAACCCTTGACAAACATACCTCATATTAATGTTCCTTTTTGTGCATATCTGTACCTTATCAGTTTATTTTTGCTTTTCCATTTTCTGGCTAAGACTTCTTTACATCATATCCCACATTGCTTAGTTCAGACTCTCCTTTAGCTTTCAAGGCCATATTCTTGGAACACTACTGAATTAAATTAGTCAGACTTCCCCAGAACCAGATCCAACAGGTTTTATGTGTATAGACATGCACAGATAGAAAAACAGATGAGACTGATGGACAGATGGATGGACAGATGGGATGGGGAGAGAAGAAAGAGAAGAGAAAGCAAATATGAAAGAGGAAAAAGATTTATTTACTTTAAGAAATTTGGCATACATGATTATGAAGGCTGGCAGGGAGGCAGGTGAGTGGAGACCCAGAAGAGATGCTGTTTGAGTTTAAACAGTCTAGAGGCAGAATTCCCTCTTCTAGGAGGAATAGCAGTTTGTTTTTCAGGATCTTCAACAGATTGGATGAAACCCAGTCACTTTATGGGTGATCATTTGCTTTTCTAAAAGTCAACTGATTTAAATATTAATTTGATCTAAAAAATTCCTTCACAGAAACATGTAGGTCTGGTTTCTGTGATCTAACCAAATTGACAGACAAAATTAATCATTACAACTAGTTTCTTAGTTTCTTTCACTTAGATGGATGTGTACAGAAAAAAAATGTCTGGAAATATACACACTAGATTTTTTTTACAACTAGAGGACATGTGTCATTTTGGACAGCTAGGAAGAGGAAGATACTTTTTTTAGTAGTACCATTCTATATTGCTTGTATTTTTTCACAGTGTATTGTTATTAATGTTACATTTATTTTTGAATTTATGTTTTCTTGAAGTAATATACTACAAGGCTTAAGAATTGTACAGGTATTCAGTGTTAACTTTCTTAACAATTTTTTTTAAGTTTTTAATTATGTTTATGATTTCGGGAGTAAGAGACTACTTTTTTTTTTTTTTTTGAGACTAGGTCTTGCCAACCGTATGTTGCCTGGGGTACCACAGACTCAAGCAATCCCCAGCCTCAGCTTCCCAGGTTGCTGGGATTACAGGCAGACACCACCATGCCCAGCTATATTTTTTTGGAATTAGGTCTCACTATGTGTCCCCAGTGGGACACGATCCCTGACCCTGGCCACGGCTTCTTCCTAGGCTGTTGCTTACAGGCATGCGCCACCATGTACAGCTTTAATTTTTTTAACCGAGGGTTCTTTCACCTGTGTGCAAGCAGTTGCCCAGAAATCAAACTTTAGTAATAAGGGTAAACATAGAGGTTTATTTACAGATAAGGGGAAAACAAACTAAAAGAATCTAATAGTCCACACCCACACAAGTGTCCCAAATGGAATAGAACCCCACTTCTGCTCTTAAGAGAGCTGCATGGGGTTTTCCTCAGTTTTAGTGTACTTCAGTCTGAAACCACCGGGTTATGTCCTTGTCCTTTGATCCTCTGTCACTCCAGTTAGCATTGGGTGAATTCCACCAACATAGGTGGGTCTACCCAGGTTACACAGTGGTTCAGCACTTCCTCAGGGTCACTTCTCCTCTGCCTTCACATTGCTCACGATCCTAAGGGGGTATGAATGCCAGGGGAGCCCCAAAGGCTTCTGGGTCTTTCTCCTAAAGCCAAAACCTCTGTGCTTGATGCCAATCTCCACTCAGCTCTCCTTCCCAAAAATCTTACCATCCCCAGTCTCAGTTCCTTTTCCTTTTTATCCTTTTTCTTGTTCCCCTCCCCAACAAGGAAACTGGCAGCCCAATTCACATTCATACTCTCCCCTGGTGGTCCATCTCCCCTTCCCCACCTGGGCCCCAAGGCCCTATATTAGCATATTCACCAAGTCTGCTTAGATATACAACATCAAGGTAAAAGAAGGAAGTGCCCTTATTTGGTCTTTGGTTATTTGGTTATTCTTTTTTTTTTTTTTTTTGAGACTAGGTCTTGCTATTTTTGCCCTTGGAACTGCAGGCTCTCGTTCCCCAGGAGGCCACAAACTCAAGCAACCCCCAGACTCAGCTTCCCAGGTAGCTGGGATTACAGATGCGAACCACCACACCCAGCTATTTTTTTTTTGGAACTAGGTCGGCTACCGGCCCCAGGCAGGACTCAAACTGAGATCTTTAGCCTTGACCTCTTCATAGACTGAAGCTTATAGGCAATAGCCACCGTGCCCGTCCTCTTTGGCTCTTCTTAAACTGTGTTGTTCGGATGCTCTGTGATGGTAGTGCCTAAATTTTCCTAATAAATAACACTACCCTTATTGGGGTCATGGTTTCATTTCCAATAAATGACACATTCATATTACTCTTTCTTTGCTTTTCACTTTGAGTCTTGATCTATTAAATAACATTCTACAATGGAAGATGAACCTTTATTTGCCCTACCCTTCCCCACACATTCTCTTGATTTTCCCCAATTCATTCCCCTAAACAATGTTAATTCATTTTCAAATGATATACTAAAACTCTTCATTATAGTTTAACACATAGCCAATTTATCAGTTGCAATTTTCACATACTATTTACTATTTAATAATTCCTCCCTTACTCATTATCCAATTCAGCTTTCTGAATGTTGGAAATCCTTATTTGAGTCTACTGTTTTTATTTTTTCTTCTGTTTTTATGCCTTAAAAAAAATTTAAGAACTATCCCTAGCATTACTTTTCAACATGGTATAACTTCTATTTCTGTTATATTTTCAACTTTTAAGAAAGTTGAAATTTCTTATTTTTGAATATTCTTTTTCTGATAACTTGCTCTTTTTTTTCATGAAGTCAGTCTTTCTTCTCTTCTCTTCCCCCTAGTCTGTAGCACTATCCTTGATTCCTGCAAAAATGTAACTTTCCCCTTTATCTGTTTATTTTTCATATCAGAGGCTTTCCTTAAAATCAAGTGATTCTTTATTGTTCATATTTGAAAGTAACTAAAAAGCAAATTGGAACTTCTATGTACATGGTAGTATTTTTGGCTATGTGAGTTTCACTATTGGATAATAAGTATTTTAATGGTAAAATCACCCATAAGCCAGCACATATAGGAGTTTTCTCTGGGGTTTAGTTATCAAATGAATCCTCCATCGGAGTATGAACTTGTTTGCAAGTAGGGTGCATGGGCCAGCGTGGTGAGAAGAGTGAGAAAGAATATTCTGTTGATGTGCAGTCTCTCTTTTAATACACCTATTTCCCTTAGATGCCTCACTCTTTTCAGTTGTTGTCCTGGAAGCCTTTGTTATGTAAGAAATGCTGATGGTTGTACAGAGCAGACCAGGGATCTTATTTTCAATTAAACTCAAATTTCAGCCAATGTTCCATGCCATGCACCTGTCTACAAAAGTAACAGATGCTTCTGAAAACTTTCTATGGACAAAGCAAACAAAGCTAAACAAAAGAGAATTTAAGTGCTCTGTTATGTTTTCTGAATTATGTGTGTTGGTTGATGCAAGAAGTAGTACTGCCTGATGTGGTTCTGTTATGGGGGGGGGGGGAAAGGGACACCCCCGTTTAAATTCCTCCTTCCTATGGGTTCTTCTGCTGCGCGCAGCAGCTGCTCAGATATCAAACCTTAACAACCAGGATAGACAAGAGATTTATTTACAGATATGGAAAAAAACAAACGGAAAGAGTCCACACCCTCACAAGAGTTCCAAACAGAATAGAGCCCCTCTTCTGCTCCTCAAGGAGATTCGTGGGGTTTACCTCAGTCTTAGGGCACTTCTGGTTGAAAATCCTGTCGCTCCAGTTGGTACCAGATGAATCCAACCAACACAGGTGGGGCTCAGACGGTCTCCCAAAGGCAGGCCTGTCCGAGTGTCACTGTGGCTCCGCACTTCACCTGGGTCACCTCTCCTCCACCTTCACATAGGTCTTGCTCTCAGGAACCAAGTGCTGGGGAGGTGAGGAAGCTCCAGAGGACCCAGCTGGGTCCTTCTTCTGAGGCCTAAAACCTCCGCGCCTGATGCCAATCTCCAGGCTCTCGCTCTCTGCTCTACAAAATTGTGTAGCTCCACACTCCACCTTCCCTCTTTTTATCCTTCTCCCTGCTTCCCATTCACCATCCCACCTTGGATTGATTCCTCCCTTTGCCCTCCGGGCCTTCCTTCGACCTCAGGACCCTGCATTACGTAATCCCAAATCTGCCCAGGTAATCACTTTACTCTAAAAAGGGGAACTGGCCTCAGGCTAGTCTTAGTCTCTGTCTTTCAGATGCAGATGACAGCAAAGCCCACATTTCTTTCTCAATGAAAGGAACTGTTCATCTTTGGGTCCAGGGTTCATCTTTGGGTCTCGGCTTCAGTTCTAAGCATATATAAATATTTAAGGCAATTATAAACAGGAACATAAAGGGGTATTAAGAGAGGTAAGGTTTCTACACCTCCCTAGAAGCATTCCGTGTTGCCTCATCATGGCAGGGCATCTCCTTTGGGGTCCCTCATGCCTCTTCATTGCCTTGATAGCAGTTTCCCAGGTCTCATAACCAGAGCTTGTTGAGTTCTTTTACCTTTCACCTGTTTTCCACCTTCCCTGCACTGTTCTAGGACTTCTCAAAATATTCATTTAGTGAGACTCCAAGAATAATTAAAAATGACATGCAAAATATAAAAAAATACCAGAAAAAAAGAAACTGCTAAGTCAGGGATACAGAAGTAATAGTATACATTAAAAGTTTACTTTATTTATTTATTTATTTATTTATTTATTTATTTGTTTGTTTGTTTGTTTGTTTGTTTATTTATTTATGGGGGGGACTAGGTCATGCTATTTTTGCTCATGGAACCACAGGCTCATGTTGCCTGTGGTAGCACAGACTCAAACAATCCCCAGCCTCAGCTTCCCGGGTAGCTGGCATGACAGACATGTGCCACCACGCCCAGCTATTTTTTCAAATTAGGTCTCACTGTGTTGCCCCGAGTGGGACTCGAACCGCGATCCCTAGCCCCAGCCACTTCATAGGCTGAAGCTTACAGGCACATGCCACCATGCCTGGCTTCAAAAGTTAATTTTTTTTAATGAACCTTTTAATACTAAAATCTACTATGAAACTTATTCTTCCAGTTGTATGACCTCTCTTTCTGTGGCTGTATATACAGACTCATTTGGGAGATGTTGTTAAACGGGTTCATCTTTGGGTCCCGGCTTCAAACTGAGACCAGATAATCTTGATCTCATCCTTCAGCCTTCTTTGCTTCCTTTCACCTCCTAATATTTCCTTCCTTTTTTGTTTTTTGAGACTAGGTAGGTGTTGCTATGTTGCCCAGGGCACCGCAGACCCCCCAATTTCAGCCTCCCAGGTAGCTGGGATTACAGGTGCCTACCACGTGTCCAGCTGCTTTTTTGAAACCAGATCTCCATATATTGCCCAGGCTAGTCTTGAACTCTCGAACTCATGAACTCAAGGGATCCCAAGCCTCATGCCTCATGCCTCCAAGCGCTTGGACAACAGGTGCGTGCCACCATGCCCAGCTCATCCTAGTAATTCTTGACTTTTCTACCATTAGAACTTGGGGGAATAACCAGCTAACTCCAACATACTTTTCTGAATGACCAAGCCACTCAGCCCAGAGCATGGAGAGCCTGTAATGTTCTAGTCCTTCCCCTAAGAATAAACCTCAAGCCAGGTCTGCAGAGCTTATTGAGCTGTAAGGCTGGGATGGTTTTCATATTTTAATACTTTGATTTTGTTCTTAACCAGAATTTCTCCTTTTGGACTATTGTATTTCTTATTATAGAGAAAAATTGAAATTTTTGGTTTTGTAAAAGTTAACAGTAAATTTACCTTCAGTTTCAAAGAGACAAATATTTTTTCCTCTAATATTTCAGAGGTGCTTTTATTAAAGTTAGTCATAACTAATATTTATTATCTTATAATTAGATATTTTATTTTAGGTTTAAAATTTGTTGATCTAATTTTGAAAGGGAATATATTTTCAAGGTTTTAACTACTATTTGTCTCTCTGCTATCTTTCTTTCCAGCATACCCAGTTTCCCTCTTTGAAGTTAATTTCCCTGTTTCTTTTTTCTTTTTGATCCTTCCAGAAAGATTGTGTGTGTGTGTATGTGTGTGTGTGTGTATAAAAGAAAGACATATTTTATGTCCAAGCATGTATATTTTTGTGCAAAGCACACTGTTGGATTTCTTGCCATCTTGCCTTTCCCCCATTGAGCAGATATCTTAGAAATTGGATTTCTTGCCATCTTGCCTTTCCCCCATTGAGCAGATATCTTAGAAATTGTTCCACAGCAGACAAAGGTCTATGTCATTCGTTACTTTAGGAAATATCATAATATACTTGAAAACCTACTGAACAACAGTGACACTCTTGCAGTAATTGATAACTAATATATATATGAGATAACACAGGCAAATGCATTTTTAGGTTTTATTGTATAAGATAAATACCTAGAAATTCAGCCATATATTATATATTTTTATAACAGGTAGTTAAAGAAGCTATCATGTTTTCAGACTTGTTAAGAATACAGGGTAAAATGACCAGAGACAGTGCTAGCAATCTCCTTTCTCCCCGTCAGGGAAATGGGTTGAGGGGCCATCCCAGGTCCTGACAAATGTGAGGGCCCAAAATCCCCCACACTTTAATTTTAATGGATAATTTTCTTTGAATTTTATGAGAAAATAGATCTTAAGATCTGGAAATTATATGTGTGTTCTTACTTCTTCCATTTCTCCCTCTCTTCCTTATTGTCTGCTCTGGCTTATTCTTCCTTCATCCCCTTTTCTTTCATTTTCCTTCCCATTTTTAAATATCACACTATCTACTCTTTGGATTCTATTTAATGGGCCAATTGAGAGCTATGTAACCACTAGGTGGTGGTACAAGAACATAAGGAGAAGTATTTTCATAAAAAGACTAGGAATTAGTTTTGATTTCCTGCTCAGTTTTTAAATTGCTATTCACTTGGGCCCTCAAATGCCTCCTAAGGGATGTCATTGTGATTGCTGTTTAGCAGTTGAGCTGACATAAAATTGATGTTGAGCTTTACAACAGCTGTTATAGACTACTTTATGTTGATGTTGAGACTTTTCAAAATGCTCATTGCTTGAAAATGTTAACTCTTCAGTAGGAATCTGTTAAGTTTTCTGAGTGATTTGAAAGGCTTGCTTATATTTCTGACTGATTTACAGATCTTACAATGTTACAGCTGAGACTACTTAGAATTTATAATCCTACTTTATTTAGCTGACTGAATTTTCAGTAAAGGAATGACAGTTTCCTAGCTACTTCCTATGGAAATGACAAAAGGCATCTGCTTCGTGTGGTTTTAGCCTGTTGACTGCATTTCAGTGATTCACACATCTTGCCACAGTGATTGCCATCTGAGTGAAATATGGATTTTAAATGATTTTGCATTTGATGTAAAAGTATTTTGTGTCTGTAGCAAATATATTAGATTTTAAATGTCTATCAGCCAACTTAATAGTCTGAATTTGTTCTTAGATATTTGTTTGGTCAATTCTTCCATACACAAAGGAATCTAGCATAAATATCAAAAGTTCTTTGCTTATGTTGTAATTGATGTTTATTTGCAAATGCAAATACAGTCATTTGCCTTTACTTACCTCTGAAATTCTGTACCTCATGGACAGTGCAGGAGCATGGTTACAATTGCCCTGTGAATTCTGCTTAAAGTCAGCACACATAGACTCTCACTCTGTGTTGTCCCTATTGGATCTGAAGAAGTGTGTTTATTAGTTCTCCCACTTTGTCACTGCATGTTTGTGTCAAGTGCAAATCCGTATTTTCCTGCAAAGTAACTTGACAACAAAGCACCCACCAATTCACTTTGATGGGTCCATTATTTTTGGACAAGTGTTGAAGCATATCACCTCATTTCCATAACTAAAGGTAGTTCTAATATCCTCTTTAATTGTGCTCACTGCATTAGAACATGAAGAAACAGACATTTTATCTAAACTGTCTTATAGGTATTGATTATAACAGTGTTTTTTCACCATTCAATGTGTATAGTCTTCCTACTGAAATTCTACAATTTGGTATCTAATAGTGGTTTCACATTTGAGGCCTTCATTTAAGGCATTTAATGCTAACTGATAATAATAATTAGAAGTTTTCTTTGTACCTTTCACATATTGCTAATCAAAATAATCACAGGATTCAACTCAGTTCAAGATTCAACTTCATTTAAAGGAAGCTTCCCTTAGATGATACCATTGCAACATTGTTTTGGGAATTAGAGTGAACTGCTACTGACTCCTTGATTTTTTTTTTTAAGGAAAAAAGGCCTGTTTTGTGATCTGCAATGTTTAAATCAATTGAACGATAGTGAAATCTCTCCCTTGAAATGGCTATTACACAGCTTGCAACCTTTTGTTCAAGAGATTAAGTTTGCATCTCCTCACATTATCTCCTTGTAATTGGAAAACTTTCATTTTGACAGAGAAAATGTGCCAGTATCCCTGTGAGCTTTGCCACAAGCCAATGCAGAATGCCATCTGGAGGATGCATGCTGAAGTCATGCAACAGCCTCCTGTCGGGTTGTATCTGGAACTTTGCAACAGAACAACTAATAGCATCTTAAGCTCCATTTGTCTAGCTCGCTAGTGCTCTTGGCAGAGGTCATAACCAGCAGTGGTTTTGTTGATTTGCTGCATCAAATGTAATTAGGTTAAAGCACTCACTGACAGAGCTTCTGATAATGGCATAAAAGCCTCAGGCTTAAATTGACCCATTGTGTCAGATTTAAGTTTAGATCAACAAAGACATACTAATTTCATCACTGGAACAATAGAATTTAAATTTTAAAGAGGCTGATTTGTGATAAAATCTTCTTATAGACTGCATCATTTTATTTTCTTTTTAAATTAATTAATTTTTTAGTCACTGATTTTCAATGAAATGATTGTTATTTCATGCTAGGAAAAGCAATGGTATGTGCACTTAAGTTATACATATTTTCTAAGCCTTGCATTTGAGTACATTGTGGGAAATGACATGTTTTTAACGGGTTGCAACAAAAACTGTGAACTCTACCAGTTTCATATTTGTAAGGGTAGAGATAACATTATTACTGACCCTTTAACCTTTGCTTACTGGAAAACTCCAGTGGTGCCAGAGACCTCTTCACAAATGAGTCAGTTTCAGGCTCTGAGTAAGATGGGGAAACCATACTTAGGGTTAAATTGAGGGCAAAGTTGGGGCCAGAGCACAAGACAGATCTTAGTTGCTTTAGGACCCATAAGGAATCTACCAGAGAATTTGTACTCACTCTATAGAAGGGAAAATACAGCAGAAATAAGGCTTAACAGTTTCCTGCACAAATGTTGTAAAACAAGTCAGCAGGGTTCTGTGGGAGAGAGAGCTTGGACTTGGTCTCAGCAGGGAGGCTGCACTTCCTGGAATGGGTGTGCTGATGATCCTGAGGAGACTTTTAAAGAACCAGCAGAGGAATGAAATATGAAGTCATATACAAAATTATAGTGATATGCAGAATGCATTTTTTATTGAAATCTAAATTCCCTTTCACTTCCAATGACTTTTGAACATACCGGAAATACTAGAGCTGGCAAACAAATCACTCTGAAAATTTTAGCGGATTGCAATGATTTCTGTGGTTCTTGAACCTCATTGTGAAGACTGTCTTAGTTTGAGTGTTCCAGGTATGCTGCTTTTGATAAAAGCAAGAGGCATATGTGAGAATGAGGTTAAGTAAGTGTTTATTTGAGGATTTAATATCACACACACTCTAGGAGTAAAGCAATTATCGTGCTGTTAATTTCATATTCATGTATGGCTTATTTATTTGTTGTTTACGTCTCTGCATAATGAAAATGCCATAGAAATCTGCTTCTTCTGGTGCTCTAATTGTAAATGAAACTAAATGTTATGTATAATTTTAAGTTACAGATTGCTAATTCTATTCTATTTTAAATACTCTATGTATGAAAACCCCCTATGTTCTTACAAAATCCTCTTTTAAGTAGGACCAAAGCATAATTGTCTAAGTTATTATAGAATAGTTAATATATTAAGCATTAGAGGTATGTTTTAGCCATAGTTATCTTTTCTAACAAATACAATATAGGCAGAAGATATTAGTGCTTTATTCCTACTGAAAAATTTTTTGTATCTAGCTTACTTATAGTCCTGGAGAGAGAATCAATGTTTGGTAAACTGATTCAGAGCTCTGCAGTTTCCTCTATTGATGTAACATGATATTTTCAAAGAAATGGTCTCTAGCGGAAATCTAGGCTAGTTTAATTTGGGGGCATTTAATTAAAGAAAGAAAGAAAGAAAGAAATCCTACCTAATATATGTGAAGTCCCTCTCCCTCTTGTAATCTACTTCTCAAATTCCATTTTCTAACCCTTCCATGTTCTTTTCTGCTTTACACCAAATGCTTATCTGGAACCAGAGTGGTATGCTATCCAAGTTGGTCTATGTATCTTATTCAGCAATTATCTCTAATGCCCACCATATGCATTAATAGGTTACCACCTATGTCTGATTGCAGTCTGATTGAGAAGAGAACTCAGAGATGTGATGCGCTGAATAAAATTGCAAGTTGATATGCATATACTAAAGTACTCAATGGCATAAATTGTTGAGGAAATTCACTTCTGAAAACCCTTAACACAGTCTGCAAAGCTTGGTATGTGCCAGTTGTTTAATTTCCATTGTTATTTACAAAAGTGAAGCTTTGAATTAAGAAAAAAAAAAAAGGCACCATCTGCCTACCTGTGTAATAATGCTTGATTTTATTCCCAAGCATATCAACCACTGGCTTGGCATTTTAACTAACAGAAGCAATTTTCTCATTCAAATGTATATGTCTACAAAGGGCCTTTCCCCCTGTTGTTTACTTTACTATTGCTTGTACCCCTTATTCTACTTTTTGCTGAACTTGAAGCTTTCTATCTGTAAGTATGGCCTGCTTGTCAAAGGACCCTCATTCTAGGTATATCATGTACAGGCTACACATGATGCCCTTCCTTTTCCAGTTACTTGTTCAGTTAATTCTTTGATCAATTGATCATTTAAGTATACTTAGTAACTTTTCTGTGGACATTAAAGCCACATATAGCCCCTTAGGCTACAAAGATGTATGCTATGATTCCTGCCCTCAACTAAATTTCAATCAAAGAAAAAAGTGCTCATCAAAAATTCTATTTTAAATAGAACTTTCTAATTGTCAGAGTGAATATTATCCGATTATTTGCCCAGGCATTTGTTCAATAAATATTTATTGTGTTTTGCAATGTGTCAACTACTCTGAAATTCATTGGAGATAGAAAGATTAATACAAATTAATAATTTGTTGTGCTTCTACTTCTCTTAATATGAATTTAGTAGATTTTTTTGTAGGTCATAACCTTGTTCAAAGTGTATCTGAATGAACTTCACCTCGGTACTTGCTAGAGATGCATGGTCTCAGGTCCCATCTAGAATTACTGAATCAGAACCTGCATTTTGACAAGATAACCAAGTGGCTCAAAACAAAGTTTGAAAAGCATTGGAGTAGGGACTCCAATGTTTAATAGGGGAGACAAAATAAGTAGGAGTTGCTAAGTTTTATTAAAAAAGGAAGACAAATTTGGACAGGTAAAAGTGCTTGTTTGCATGTATTTGGCCTGCTATAACAGAATCTCCTAGACCATGTGACATAAACAACAGAAATTTATTGCTTAGTGTTCTGAAGGCTGGGGTCAACATATTGGTTTCTGTTGAGGATCTGCTCCTGGTTCATAAATGATTCAGGATGTCTGTCTTTTTGCTGTAATCTCCCATGACAGAAGGAGCAAGGGAAACGTTAGGGTCTCTCTTAGAAAGAGATTAATTCCATCCATGAAGATTCCACCCTCATGACTTAATCACCTGCAAGAATCACTTCCAAATACCATTACACTGGGGATTAAGTCTCAACATTTGAATTTTGAGGAAGGACAAACATCTAGTAGCAAAGATTAGATATCATTTATCCCTAATAGCAGCAAGGATTAGATATAATTTGAAATCTAATCCAGAAGATAAAGCAATGGAAGCTAGTTTGGGAATGATTCTTCAAGAAATGAGGGGAAATGGTCCTGTAATTACTTATTTGATGATCCACAGGGAGAAATAGTGATGAATAAAGTATCATAATATGAATTCTAAATCTTTGAGGGAAAAAAAGTCTAGATTCCAGGCTAGATTCAGGGATGGGGGTCCAACTGTAGGGTGCAGCAACTGGTGATGGAAATTTCTCATCTAGAGCATGTGGAAGTTAGCATTAAAATTTTCATAAGTGATTCTTAAATTCATTTTCAGTGCTGATACTTTTGGAATCTTTTGGAAAAGAGAAGCTAATAAGTAGATACAAATCAAGTATATCATTTCATATAAACCAAATTTTCTAAAATGTTTAACTTATTCAACTTTAGATGTGGGAGAAGAGGATTAATCTTGTAATCTTGGTCAAGAGTCTTCAAAATTAAAGGAGAATGTTTTATAGAAGGAAGAATCTGTTTACATCTTTATCTACAAAGTTAAGAATTTATAATGAACTGAGGTGATTTTCAAATTAGGAGAAAATTAATCTGTGATGCCTTTATAAGCTCCAATACTTTTTGTTACCATCCACTCTACTTTTGCAGTCATTAACACATGCACACATATTAACAAACCATTATGGCAGAAGTCAATCAGAATAAGATTTAAGGATTGGTGATTCCAAATAAGTCTTTTTGAACCACTCTGTGTCTAGTGGTTTCTCTCCTCTTGAGAGATCTGTCCTCTAGATAGAGAAACTTCCATTCTCACATTTGAAAACTTTGGGGGGAGGGGGCCATTCTGTATAATCTAGTCAACTTTATGATTATCATACAAAATTTGCATTTGCTTATTAGTCCTTTAAGACTGCCTTAACAAATGATTTTGCTTCTGAAATGCCTTTTAAAATAACATCTATATCTCATATTTAATGGGCATCTGTTAGTATGGCATTCCATGTGGTTTACACACATGACTTATCCACACACAAACTTGAGCTGACAGGGAGAAGCCTGCAGCTCTCTCTTAAGTGACAGAATTAATCAGTGAGACATGGGACCTAGAGCAGTGTCTGGGACAAGCCTACCTCACAAAGTAGAGACACCATCTAGTTTCAGATGCTGATGTTTCAAATGTGTTAGCACTGGGGTGAGAGGTTATTATCTCTCAACTAAGTATCTCAAAAAAACTTGATAAATCAGGATTTTATTTTCTTAGTCAATAAGTATAGGAAGCTGGAAAAGTAAGTGTGGCTACATGTAGGAGTGTGTAAGAATTTGCGAGTTGGGCATAGGTTTATAGGTAAAATTTTGCTAGCAGACTGATTAATTGATCTAATAATTTGGAAAAGTATTTCCAAAAGTAAGCTATTTCATTATAATTAAACCATGTTTTGGAATAAAACCTTTCTCCATAGCAACAGAATGTCCCTTTATCAAATTAGTAATGTACAGTGTTTCAAGTATAATAGTCTCATGATGCCGAGAGCTAAAGACAGCGAGAGTTGTCATACAGCATCCAAGAGAGAGTTGACTGATGACTATTTCACTGGTGGCAAATCTTCAATTTTTAAGGGTAGATTTCATATTTTGCTTACAAAGATGATCTAAACTCATTTATGATAAACTAGTCAAATGTCAATTTCAAGGAAGTTGTTTTAGATTAAAAGAAAGTTGGAAGGAAGGCACGATGGAAAGAAGGAAGGAAGGAACACCATATACCCACGAAATAGGAACAACTTTACACATGTTGAAAATGCGCTTTAATTCCAACTGGCTTTATGGTTCCTCCCAAGGAGACCTTGATATCACCAAACATTTGACTATCCCTATTCCATGTGTTGATTCCAAATAAATCTCATAGTTCTGCAGTCAGATTTAATACTATGGTTACTTACTTTTAGCAACCATGTTTTAAAAATGATTTCAGTGATGAATGTCACATTAAGTATACAAGTGCACTATTATTATTACTCATCATAAAAGTTATAAATTTGATTTTTCTTAATGTATGGAAATAAGAATTTATAACACCACATCATTGGAAAGCACAGAGCAAGGCAAGAATATTTTCTGTATTCAAAGGATAGCTGTATATTATAATTCACTAGGACAAGGATGCCATTTAAAAATTAATTTCTAAAAGGCACTCTAATTTCCTGATTTCCCTATTTGTATTGGAAGTCTGTGACTGAGTGTCAGCTCTGTATTTTATCTTTCTTTATGCTAGTACTTTATTTTCATATTTCTTTCTTACCATGTCAGAGTCTGGAAAGTGAGAGACACAAATTTGCTTTTCCAGTTATGGAAAAACAATACTAAGTAAAAATCTGGGTGCTGTTGGAATGAATGTGTGGTAACTGGTTATTGGAGTTCAGCCCCTGACAGAAAAATGTGGTAGCAAAAGTGGCACCACAGAAATGATTATCAGTGGAAAAAATGTCACACACCATGTGGCCTCTGTCTGTTAATTTAATATGATGCTCTTGAGTGTAAAAATAATAGGCTCTGTCAGTCTTATTAATTATCTGTGTTTGTTCTAGAAGTCAGGATCACAAAATGCCACCAAACCACCTGCAATAAGCTATTTTAGAGCTTTACTTGCAAGTCTCTGAGAGAGCAATTGGCAATCCCAACAGCTAACTCATTTGCAGTTAGGGATGCTGTACTGAGCTAACTCACATAATAGCAATATTGGCCACAAGATGATGGAATCATTGATCTTTATATCGTGAATTTCTTTAGTTTGGTGGGATAAATTTCCTAGTTAAATGAAACAATTTTGATGCCTGGGGTGCTTTGCAGCTCATGTTACCTCTGCCCATTACATTTTGAATACACTGTGTTTAGGTTAATGATGGAAGGAAATGAGTTATAATAATTTTCACATGCACTCTTGGTGTATTTTTTAAGATGACCTGTAAAAAACAAGAAACAAGCTAGCTGGATGATACCTCAACACTGGGAACTAATAACTTCATGCCTAAGAATTTACTAATGGGACATTTTAAAAGGAAAGTACTTTTGAGCGAGATACCTTGCAGAAAGACCTGGCTGCTCATGGCTGATGCAGCTTTCATTCTTCCAGTAAGTTGATCCATTACTCTCTCTCTCTCTCTCTCTCTCTTTCTCTTTCTCTCTCTCTCTTCCTCTCTCCCTTTCTCTCTCTCCTCTCTCTCCTCTTTCTCTTTCTCTCTCTCTGTGTTTATGCTATGAGCGGCTATAGGACAAAAACCATACTTGTTTCTGCCCTGTGTCTTGGCATGTATTAAGTTCCCACTGATCTGTAATACATGTTCACAAAGGGATAGATCTTCCAGTGAGAATAAATCAAGGTTGGGATCAGAAGTATAGATTTCAGCTCTCTTTGATGTTAACTGAGTGACCTTGGCTAAACCACTTATCCTCTCTGAATCTCAGTATATCACTGTTCAAAGAATGAAAATAATACGCATTCTACTTCTGTCATTTTAATTTGTTTGAGTGTAAAATTAGATTGTGAAAACTATAAAATACTATAGTGGTATTTGAAAGTTTTATCCCCTCCTCTACCTCCTTTTTAGTATTAAATAAGTTTTGTGGTTTGATTTAGACCTATAGATTTTTAATATTATGGTGTTTTTTTTCCTTTTAAAGTTTAAGGAAGGATGCTTTTTGTTATTATTATTTTCTACTCTGTATCCAGACTCCAAGGAATACAATCTTATATCATTTTTCACTCTGAAAAGAAAGATTTATTATCAAGGCATAAAAGCAGAAAGTTGATATTATATGTTCAGATCCATATGCAATGTATGAAATAATCTAATACGATGAAGAAAATTATGTAATTTCTTCCCATTGTCAGTCAATTGGTAACCAGATTTGATTAAGCCATTTATATGTTATGTCTCACCAACATGGAATAATTAGTGAATGAATATATGCTAATAAAGCTTTTCCCTTCACTTTTTATCAGAGAATGGTAATTGTTTAGCTTAATCTGACACAGTGAGTAAACCACTGAACCTACGATAACTTTATTATTATTTAAAACAGGAGTAACATTGAATTATTATTATTTAAAAAGGAGTAACATTGAATAATCTTCATGGGCCTTGTAGCTTTGAAAAGATTTGACTTTCTGACTTTGTGTATCTTTGAATATGTCATAAGGAAATGGTATTATGCTTTTCACACCAGGAAAGAAACATCTTTAGCTCTTGAAAATGGCTCTTCTCAGTCAGTTATTCTCTATTACATTACCTATTTATTTTCTTTATCGCTCTTACCACAGTCTCTAATTACTTGTTTATTTGTTTATTTTTCCATTTGGAGTTTGCCTCCCCATGAGGCTAGAGATTATTTTGATCACAGATGGGAGCCCAGTGCCTTGATAAATGAGTGCCTGGCATATAATGGGTTGTCTGATAAATATTTGTTGAATGAATGAATGAATTCATTTCTGTCTCCACAATGTAATTTCATCATTCCTTAAAATAAATTCTCTAGCAGTGCAATGGGATGTATTTATGGGTGACTTTCCATATGTGTAAAATAATCCCTTAGAATATGATTAAATGTTTTGATTCCTATAGTTGAGAACCATCTATATTTTATTTCTTTATGACCTTATTACTTTAATTAATCAAGAATAGAATTTGTCATTAGTAAGTTGTTTATGTGTTTGTTTGTTTGTTTGTTTGTTTGTTTGTTATGAGACTAGGTCTTGCTATTTTTTCCAGTGGAAACACAGGCTTACGTTGCTGGGGTACCACAGATTCAAGCAATCCACAGCCTCAGTTTCCCAGGTTGCTGGGATTACAGGTGCACTCCACCACACCCAGCTATACATTTTTTGGAACTAGGTCTTGCTACTTGCCCTGAGTGGGACTTGAACCTCGATCCCTGGTTCCTGCCATGGCTTCCTAGGCTGCCGCTTACAGGCACGCACCACCATGCCTGGCTTATTTGTTTGGTTTTTAAATGACTATGATGAGCCATTTTTTTCTTCTTAAAATTTGACTTAAAAATGTAGGTATGTGTAAGGTATATATTTGCACCAGGTAAATAAATTGACCTACTATAGACATGCATTTGCTTGTGAGAGAATTTTATCTCCATTAAATGTGAATTATAAATTTTAGGATTTACTGTGAAAAGTAAAACAGTTTGAAATTGCCTACTGATATAAAAGAACATCATCCTGCTGAATAGATTATGGGTAGACATAGAACATCTATTTCTGTCATTCTAAAAGTTCTACCATTTCTTAGTTATATAGTTTCTTACAGGATAAAAGATTTGAAAATCTTGTCATTTATTCTTCCTGAGCTAGCTGAATTACTCCTTTCTTCAATGTACATTCATTTAAGAACAATTTAGGTGTAGTTTTCTCATTATTAAATTTGTGGGATAGGCTGGGCATGGTGGCACATGCCTCTAAGCGGCAGCCTAGGTAAGCCATGGCTGGGGTCAGAGATCGCGGTTTGAGTCCTGCCTGGGGCACATAGCGAGACCTAGTTCCAAAAAAATATAGCTGGGCATGGTGGCCCCTGCTTGTAATCCCAGCTATCTGAGAGCTGAGGCAGAGGATCGCTTGAATCTGTGGTACCCTGGGCAACGTGAGCCTGCAGTTCCACAGGCAAAAATAGCAAGACCTAGCCTCTAAACAAACAAATAAACAAACAAACAAACAAACAAATAAATAAATGAACACATACATACATACATACATTTGTGGTATAGACATGTCCTTGTAGACATTACACAGTGGACCCTGCCTGCTAGTGAAGTAACCATTTCAAATTAAAAACAAAGCAAAACAAAAGCTCAAATTGACTTGTAACACAAAGATCATGAATGTAGGTGACAACAGTCTGCTTTTCTTTGTTAAGGATTCTGTAGTAACTTTCTTTTGAATTGAAGAAAGCTTTATCTTTCATTGTCCTTTTTTAAATACAAAATGGCATAGTTTTCATAATGTTAACTTCATATGTGAACTAATAATTTTTGTTCATTAAAAAAATGTCAAATTCTTGTAGTGTGTATTTATGCCAGTTTGTTGTAGAAAAACTTTGTAGTCTTATGACTTGCCATTCCTCCCTCCCCTGAACACAGTGGATATGGAAACATTCTTGAAAATAGAATTGAGCTTCTGGGTTTCATATTTGTTATTTTATGATACAAATTAATCATTAGGTAAACGCAAACCCAACAGACACACCAAAGAGCATGAATTTGGGAGGCATGGTGGGAAAACAGATAATGACACGTGTTCTCTTGCAAAGCGTATATTGTGCCTTGGCCACTGTGAGAGAGAGCATTTTCAGCACCTCCTTGCAGTGTAGCAAGAGTTGCACAAGAAACTCTCATCACAAATTTCTCCCAGTACCACATGTGCATGTAGATAATTTCCATGATGCTTTTATTTTGACAATTCTTGAACTGTAACACATTGCATATTAATTGAGTACAACTGGTTTTGAATTGTCTTTAAAAAAGGTGCAAATTATGGTTTCGAGGTGACCTGAGAGAAGTGCAAATGAACGTTAGCACAACATTTCTGAAATGGAATTATTTTAAATATATACATATAGGTATGAATTCAGAATCAGTCTAATTCATTTTTTGGTTGGGGGTTTGTTGCCCAAAAATGGGAAGAAAATGTGTGAATGTTATTAAGGGTGTGAAGTTTCCCATTTGTACAGATTAGAAACTTGGTAATAATTTGTGTATAGAAATAGCAGATATACAAAATTTAGCAACACTTTAATTTTAAATCTAAGTCCTTCAGGAGAAGAGTTTAGAATCTGTTCAGATACAATTTCTTGTAGTCCTTGATATTGCAAGCTAAGGACTTCCAAATAGCCAGCAAATGGCAATTTTCTGGTAATTTTATAAGGTATTTGCATTCAATAAACTTTTTTATTTATAAAGCTTCTGACGTCAAGTGTGTCTGAATCATATAAACCTGTGAGTCCCAACTTAACCCAACCTAAATGAAACTTAACCTTTCTCTCTTCTCACATTAGTGGACAATGGGTCTCAGCTGCAGGGAGCATCAGAGAAGCTAGCCCAAACTCTAGGCCAGCTGGAAGGCCAGGCTGCCCTGATTTTCAGCCAAATAGACACTGGCACTGAGTTACCCTAGGGCAGAGGTTTAACATGGCTTGAATGAAGCTTGGATTTTGAACTCTCTCTCCCTTTAGGTTGATGTCACTGGGAGCCCAAGACTCCTCTTTCATTAACTGGCCTCTTACATAAATGGCAATGGTGGCAGAAAAGAGCTAACCACTAAAACAGTTGGTTCTTTTTTATTACTTGCAATTTTGTCTATTTGCATGAGAGTCTGGCAGCATATGGCCCGATGAATTAAAAAAAAACAAAGCCCAGTAAACTCTCCTCTACTGGCCAGAGTCTGCTGCTTGTGGCATTAACAGGGGCTTGTGCTACTCCACCTGCTACTTGTCTGGAGGATGGGGGCATAAACTGATGACCTACTGGGTTTCCAGAGCCAAACAGTGCACAGCTATTGCCATGATTTAATTCCTAACAGTACTGTCAGAAATGGCTGAAAGTGGCAACAGCCACTGTTTCAACAGTAAATCTGACTGGCAACCTACCTAATTTCTGCTCTACCTGATATTCCACAGTAATGATACCCTATCAGGCCATTGGGATGGAGCAAGCAGAAGTGTTTCATGAGAAGAAATACAAAGGGATACATACACATATTCTCATTCTCTGCTGAAAAGGACAAACAGCAAACTGGGGGAAGAAACAGCTTTTTCAATGCATCTGTTTACAAAATTTTTATATGCTTGATTTTTTTCAAAGTCAAAGATTTATATAGCTCTTGTTTTTGCTGTTGTTTTCTGAATTTGACATTTTATTGAACCATAAAATTAGAGAAAAGGAAGTTATGATTTCTTTTCGGAATAGAACCTTGCTTTTTTAGAAACAAAAAAAAAATTATGATTATTTGGATTCATTTGTCATACCAAATCACAAACCTTTTTCTTTTCTTAATTTTGTATACCTTTATGATAATCCATTGTGAGATAAAACATACAAATATAGAAATAAGGTGTAGATTTTCACTAATGAATTGGTATTGCAGTAGAAATCATTTGTAATTCAGTTAGTCTACTTACCCATTTTGGTCTAATTTAGAAATTGTTCATTTTTAGAAAAATGAGAGTGGAGACTGAGAGACTGAGCGACAAGGGGGTGGGGGGTAGAGGAGGGAAGGCATGCCAGTAACCATTTTCTTTATTTACTTATGTAAGAATTTGTAAGAATTTAGAAATAAGATTAAAAATTTTAAAAAATTGTTCACTTTTCCTGCATGTTAATATTGTAAGATATATTTATGTCAAACATAGTTACCAGCAACCAAAAAATGATTTGAGCGTAAAAGCTTCTATGACATATAAAATGAGTTTTTCTTGATAAGCCAGAAGAGGCATATCCAGCATTGCAAGATTGAATATAGATGGGAAAATCTGCAATACAAAACACAAATCCTTGTTATATATGAGCCATTGCTATCTCATTAAAATCGAAGAATAACCATGAGGTAGGAAGTGGTGATAATAAAATTGTTCAACTACCAACTGAGCAAAGATCAATCAGAATGGCAATCTTGGAACAGAAGCCCAGAAACCTTGTTTGGGGAAGAACTGACTCTGGTTCTTGAATTTGATGGTGGTTCAGAGGATTTCACTGTGTAATGGAATATGGAGATTGGCAGGTTTTGCTCGGCAGCTCTTTAGCAATGTATGGAAGTGCTTCAACTATCGATTAACCATAAGGCAACACCTCTGGGTGCTGGTTGAACAGTCCCAGAGGTAGTTATTCGTTTACAGTTGATGATATTGTGGCTTAAAGAGATAATTAACATGATCAAATCACACAGTGAATAGCAGGCATAGTCAGAGTTCAAATCCTTATCTGTCTTGCTCCCAAGAATGAGTTTGTTCTCTCTGTTATGTCACAGCTAAAATGTTTACTTGAAATTTTGTACTAGAGACTTGAGTCCAATATTTGCTCAAATTCCATTTGAGTAATGTGAATAGAGATGTCAGATATACCCTAGCAAGTGATAAAAGACTGGCTGAGAGCAGAAGAAATTTATTTCAAACTCAACTGGCTCACACTAGCCTGGTTCCTACATGTAATTCATGCTTGATAGTTTGTTGCACTAAAATAAGACATGCATTAGACATCTTTTTACATAGAATGCATTTCTGGGTTAAGAGCAAAATATTAAACTATTGAAAAATACTATTTTTCATTTCCAGTTAAAGTAACAGCTTAAATTGAACTTATTAAGTAAACAAATTTTACTTCGATTCAAAATGAATATAAATGGCTGGAGCTTAAATTATATTGCACCACTTTAAAATTTAAAATTTCCATGATTGGAAGTGAAAATTGTCCTAAGTAGTAACATGTATTGAGTGCTATATGGTAGCTGATTTCTTCCTAAGGAATAAATAGATTTTGAAAATAAATTGCAATTTGGTTAAAAGTTAGTGCTGCCCTTTCTTATGGGACCAACTGAGGTAAAACTATAGATCACTCAAATGTATAACCAAATTCTATTTAGAAAAATAAGTTCAAGATCATTGGTTTCACAAGATAAAACATAACTGCAAATAGTCTCTAATGTGTGAACAGATTTTGTTCCAAATGTTTATTTGCAATTTGGCATTCTAGAATTTCATGTGCAAATTTCCACATATAAAACTGAAATGGCAATAGATATATCCTCAGTCTGACTCATGAAATTTATTTTGCTTATAATATATCTCAGCTATAGAACTAATTATGTTTTAAGTCCCACTTTCTCTGTATCACGAGTTCCAAATTTATTTCCTGAGTTGTACTTGCTTTTGGGTTTCCAGGTTTGACATAAAGAAGACAAATCAAAAAACCCCATAGTTTAGATCACAACTTCTATACTTCTATTATATCTCAGGAATGAGACAGAAGTTCTCTAGAGAGAGGCTGCAGGGTGAAATTATTTGCTTACATTTACAATGTGTTTCTAGGGGAACACTTTAAAATATACTGTAAATCTAAGTGTTACATATTTGCTTTCAATGTAGACTGTAGTACTTCAAAATTATAAACTGGATATAACTTCTGAGATATTCATGTTTATCATATCCTTCTAATTTGAATAAACTAAATAGATGACTCTCCTCTCATTATGTAATTCACAAACACGGATTGGGACCAGTGAATCTACCTCTTTGCCTGGCTCTCTTTCTTGTTGGTATGGTGGAAGAAATTATAGGTTAAGATTTAGAAGGCATTATAGGACCCCATGCCAAAACTATGTTTATCACAAAATGTTTGGCTAACATATGATGCTTTTCTCATTATTCATCCATTCTATTTGAATGTATTTATTCCACAAGTATTACTTAAATTTCTGTTCTGTGTACAGTACCACTCTAGTTGACTGGTGACTAGAGAAATAAAAGTATTTCTGTGGATAGACATAGAAATGTGGATTTCTACCCTAGAGAAGATTATTTTCTAGGCAAACAGTAAGGATGGAGACAAGTCAGACAGCAATTTACATGCTTAATCAACAAAGTAAATGCAACAAAGTAAATGCATACTTAAATGCAGAAAAACAGTTCAAATGAGAGGTGTCTTGAGTTTAGAACATAGAAAGAGCACTGTAGTAGAATTGAGACAGAGATTCCTATAAGGGCAAGAACACTGAGTATGGAATTTTTAATTATTAGGTGGATGAAAATGGATGAAAAGTCCTAGGATAAAAGGACTCAATACCAATGATATATTGGAGAGAGAGAGGGAGAGGGAGAAGGAGAGGGAAAGAGAGAAGGAGAGGGAGAGGGAGGGAGGGAGACACTGGCTTAATGTGTAATACCTCTATCAGGTCATAGTCATCCTCTAACAAGTTGGGTATGAGCAGTGACAGCCTGATGGAGTGGAATGGCCTTGGACTTGGGGGAGAGCCAGGGAGGTGGTCAGGAAACAGTTTTATTTCTGTTACACGCAATAAAGTGATTTTGAATGAGAAACTAGACTTTTTTTTTTTTTTTTTTTTGAGACTAGGTCTCGCTATTTTTGCCCATGGAACTACAAGTCTCTCGTTGCCCGGGGTACCACAGACTCAAGCAATCCGCAGCCTCAGCTTCTCAAGTAGCTGGGATTACAGGCACGTGCCACCACGCCCAGCTATTTTTTGGGAACTAGGTCTCACTATGGTTCCCAGGTGGGACTCGAACCGCGATCCCTTGCCCTGAAGCTTACAAGCACGAGCCACTGTGCCCGGCTGAGAAACTCAACTTTTCTTGTCTGACATTTCTTTAAGCATGAAGTGAGGATTTTGAGTTTGATGTTCTCTAAACACCCATCAAGGTCATAGTTTCTCAATACTTGATCCATTTTGACGAAGAGAGGATAGTGGGATAGTTGCAGAAAAAAAGAGGTATGAGGAGTGTTGGGACTTTAGTCCACTGAGAACCAGAACAAAGTAGAAGTGACTGGCAGCATGACTCCTAAGGAGTGGCGAACTAAGGAAGGGAAGACTGTGTCTGGAAAGACTTTTCTGGAATTTGAAATAGTACTCTTTATATCACCACTATCATGTCCCTTCTGTTATGCATAACTGTTCATTAATCACTATTTTTTTCCTCCCTCCTGCACTTCCATCACTGTCATCACCACTCCCTAAAAATGTACACCCATGTGGACAACCGACAACAGAGGAAATGATCTTTTGCTTCTTTTATTGTGGTAGTTCACGTTGTTATTGTTTTTCCTATGGATTTATGTCTTAAATTGCCACTGAGAGTGGCAACTACATGTTCAATGTCAATAGCCTAAATAGATGGCTATTTACTGCAAACTTCTTCAGGTGCACCTAGAGACATTTCATTTTAGGGAAAATTAGCTTAGAAGTAGGGCTCAAAAAGAAGCCATTATATACATATGCACATGTATATGTTTAATATATATATATATAATATACCTAATATATTTTAAATAGCAGGGTGGTGACCTTATAGATGTAAGGATCTCAAGGGAAAAAGACTAGTTATTCAGTACAATGGCAGGTGTAAATTGTAGAACCAGGGTTAATCACCAAATTATTTCTTGCTTGCTAAATGCAGCCTTAATATGGTACATTCCTACTTAATAGGTACAGATGCTCTTTCAGATGCTGTGATATTCTCTTAGTTCTCAGTAATCCTGATAGATGAGAATAAAGTAAATATAATTTCAAAAGGGAATATTTTTTGATTTATTTTATACTTCCTTTAAAAGGGAATGTTTCATAATCTATTTCTATTTCATGTATTGACATGTAGAACATTCACTATTGTAAAAATCTGTTAAAAATGTATTACTCATACACTAGCTACATCATTGAAAGCACCTTGATACAACTTATTTCTTTAAAGTGACCAATTTTTAACAAAAATATTTCTAAGTATTACGTGACTTACCATTTTTGGTTCTATTGAAGATGTGCCCCTTAAAATTAAAAATAATGTTAATATATCTGTCACCTCCTTTGTAATGCTCAACTACAGGTTTTCACTATAAAAATAGCTAAAGTTACCATAATACTACATTGTGCCTCTGGATTTTTGCTTATGCTGGCTGTATCACTGGATTTATTTTCTGACATGTAGCCAATACTCTACAGCAATTAGAACATTTCTCCTTTGATCAAGTCTTCACCCCTCTTATAGTGCCCACTGCCCATTTCCCTATTTTGGGCCCCATGTATTTTGTGTGAACTTTTGCTATTCCAACCCACTTGCTATTCATAGATATATGCTCATTTTCTTTTTCCCAAGTAGATTTTTTTAATTCGTTGAGGAGTGGGCCTATGTCTTATTTGTGTTTGTATATGCAGATCATGAACAATAAAGCTCAAGGTTTATCCAGTAAGTTAAATGAGTGAATAAGTGACTAATGAACATACAAGCAAATGACACATGCTGGCATATCTCAACTCCTTGAAACACACTATGCTCAAAGACAGATAGGAGTTCTGTATATCTTATAGGTCTTTCTTGGAAGTACATATAAGAGGTAATAACAAATGCATTCACTATAGGGGAAGTCTATAATGCTTCCTGAGTAATTTATCTTTGAGAAAGGAAATTTCCCTTTCACAAAAGTCTGCTAGAAAAATCTTTTGGCAAGTTGGAAAAGTAAGTTTAAAAGGCAAACTTCTGTAAAGAATATTCAGCAGTCAAAATATCAGGAAATGAGTGAATATTATGAAAACATTTAGCTGCCTAACCTTCCATTATCATTAGCTTTTCAATTTTGTACTCAAAGGAAGACTGAAACCTAGGGTGCTCTGAGTCAGGCAGCTCCTTAGAGCTCACCTCCCTAACCACCATCTGCTGCTTTCTCTTTTCACATTAGCTACACCCAAAGCCGCTGTCGGATGTCATGGGCATGAGACTTCATAAGGTAAGTCAAAAAAAACAAAACCAAAAAAGAGGAAAAAATATCTTTTTCAAAACAGAATTTGATGCCCAAGAATGATAGGAAGGCCTGCCTGGAGGAGCAGAGGGACACATGGGCCTGGTTAATGTGGAATCATGGGTGGTATGGACGAACAGAGAGAGTCTAGGGTTCTTGAGATTCTCTCTGACAAAGAAGTGGTTCTGCTATCTGGACAAGAGGAAAATCTTTTTTTTTTTTTTTTTTTTTGAGGGAAGCTTACCAGGACTTTAAAAGCCAGTTAGAACATTTAACTGATATTTTACTGAGTCTTTGGTTTAGCAAGCTTTTCCCCCCTCTTTTGGTTCTTTCTAAAAGTTAGTCTGTAACCTTAATATGTAAATTAATTAAATTTGTAATCCCCAAAGATAAAGATCTGCTGTATAATGGACACCTTCCCCTTAAGAGTTTTATTTTTTAATTACTTTTTTTTTTTTTTTTTTGAGACTAGGTCTTGCTATTTTTGCTCATGGAACCGTAGGGTTACATTGCCCGGGGTACCACAGATTCAAGCAATCCCCAGCCTCAGCTTCCCATGTAGCTGGGATTACAGGCATGTGCCACCACACCCAGCTATTTTTTGGGGGACTGGATCTCACTACTTGCCCACATGGGACTTGAACCATGGCCCCGGCCATGGCTTCCTAGGCTGCCACCTAAAGGCATGTGCACCATGCCCAGCCTCCCTTAAGAGTTTTAAATGAGGTAGAATTGGTGTTTTGTCTAAAGTTTTTCTTAGCAAATACAAAGAACATGACTATTTTAAGTGTTGTTTCATAATCCCTGGAAAAACAGTAGAAGTCTCAATTTTTGAAATGATATATTTCCTACATTTTAAATACAGGGTAGTAAAGGATACTTAAACCTTTTTCATGAAAAGGGAGCACAGACCCCAAAAGTCACCTGTGGTCCTCATTCTGAGCAGCTTGGGACTCTCTCCCCTTCCTCCTCACAGACATAAGACATGGTAACTAAGAACCATGAAGTGGAGTTTTGGAAAAGGATTGGATAGCAATGATTAGAACAAGTTCCCCTTAGCTTTGATTTTTAAATATATTTGGTGCATTTATTGATATGAAGTATTTTACTATGATTATATTTAAAAAATCATTTTCTTCTAGCTTAGAAAGTTTTATCTTTTGTGAATTTTTATCAAATCTTCCAGCAGCTTACCTTGTCTGGTAACTGTGTGTTACATTTATACCAAAATTATAGTCTCCATTTCTGGCTCTGGCCACAGCACCTGAGAGTAAACCAGAATTTCATTTTAACTTTAGCCGAGATCATTTTTTTTCCACTATGAAATTGTCTTGTCTGTTAGTGGCAGATCAAATCTCTAGAGTTCAGTTGGAGTTTCACAGACTCAAAACCACCAAGAAAGTTGCGCGTGGTGGTGCACACCTGTAATCACAGCTACCTGGGAGGCTGAGGCTAGGGGTCACTTAGGGGTCACTTAGGTCGCTAGGGGTCCGTGGGTTCTAGACAACTCTGGGCAACATAGGGAGACCTAGTCTCCTAAAAAACAAGCAAACAAAACACCACCAAGAAGATTTTATATTTATGTGACTTTTTTTTTTTGAGACTAGGTTTCGCAATTTTTGCCCGTGGAACTGCAGGCTCATGTTGCCTGGGGTACCACAGAAGCAACCCCCAACCTCAGCTTCGCAGATAGCTGGGATTACAGGTGCGTGCCACCACGCCCAGCTATTTTTTTGGACTCGAACCCCGATCCCTGCTGCAGCTTCCTAGGCTGCCGCTTACAGGCACACACCACTATGCCCGGCCTATTAATGTGACTTTAATACAAACGTATATTTCCAATACTTTTTCAGATTATAGCTAGATTTCATACAATAGAAAACTATAGTGACTATCAAATTTCTGTGTAGACGTGGAACCTGGTTGCCTCTATTTGAATCCCTAAACCTCTGCTAACCAATTATGTAACCCTAGGTGGTTTAACAGCTAGTGCCTTAGTTTCCTCATTTGTGAGGTTTCTATCACATTGGATTGTTCAATGAGGTAATTAAAGTGTTTAGAATGGTATTCAGCCCAAATGCCCCCAAACAGACAAATGGATCAGAAAGTTATGGTATATTTACACAATGGAATATTATTCCATAATCAAAAATCCAAATTTGATGCATTTGTGATACATGGATGGATCTAGAAGGAATCACGCTAGGAGAAATAAACCAGAAATAAAAAGAAATATACTAAATGATCTCATCTATATGCAGAATATAGGGAAAACAAAGAAAAGGACAGGTAAAACTTAAAACTAACAAACAGAAGAATCAAAGCATAGAGCAAGGGGGAGGGATAGGCACAAGAGATTCAGATGAGGGTTCATGGGTGACAAGGTGGTAAGAGAACCTTGGAACCAAGAATGATGTAAAGTGTATACACATGTGCAATCAAATGAATAAAGGAAAAATAATCCTAGAATTCTGTAGCCAGTAAAAAAAAGAATGGTACATATCATAGAATAAATAGTATTTTCATTTTTGTCAAATAAGCAAAAATAAGTGCTCACACTCAGTACTAGCTAAGGAAATGAAAATAAAGCTAGCAATTAGGTATCATTCTATACCTATCACATTAAAATTGAGAAAATAATAATAGCACCTGGTATTGGGGAAAAGTGCCCTCATAGACTATTAGTGGAAATGTGAATCATGAGTGCCTCTTGGAAACCAATCTAACAATACCTGTGGTTGCTTATTGTGGTGTTTTCTGAAGTGCCCAGCATACCTACTTAGTCCTGCACCATCTGGGCCCTCTTGGCAGAGAGTCCCTGCTCGTTGTCCCACCTCCATCCTTCAGCCCATTGCTTCACCATGGTGGCATTACCATCCATTCTCTCTCTTTTAGTTTTACAGTTTTATATGACATGATGACTGGAGGAAATGGTAAAAGGCACATGAGATCTTCCTGTATTATCCAAATAACAACATGTGAACCAACAGTTATCACAAAATAAAAAGTTTAATTAAAAATCACATTTATAATTGTATTTTTTAAAATATATTTTAAATATATTTATTTCTTTTGGAATTAAATTTTTATTTATTTATTTTTAAATTCCAAAGTCATTATACTCTATATCCAGTGGCAGCCGCTGTTTTTTGTTTTTTTTTAATATTTTCCCCCTATGTTTTATTCATTTTTTTCATAATTTCTTACATAGATAAATGGTTGCTGGGATGTCCTCCCTCCCCCCCATTCTTATGATCTACCCGTTCACTCGTTGTTTGATGATGTATGTTCAGTCTATAGGTCTCTCTTCCTTTTCTGTGGTTGTGTCTATTTGACAGGTAAGGGACTGTGTTCCTGGTACACGGCGTTCTGTGCATGAAGGAGTCTAGTCTTAGCTTTGCGTTGGGCAGCCTGTCTGTGCTCATTTGAGGTTTAACCATGTCTTCTCATTGCTGGCTGCCCATTCCATTCTATTCTCCCTGTATATCCTTTGTCTCTTCACCCCATAGCTCTGCCTTTTGGCTTGGGGGGCCTTGCTCCCAGTTGTTTTCTGTAATGAGGTTTCTCAGAGAGGGTAAGCATCCACCAATGGTCTTTGTGGATGATCTCCGCTCTCTCCCTTTGCAGATTTTTTGTGGAACCAATTCCCCAACTCTGTGGACTTCCTCTCCCACGGTGTGGGGAGGGGTTCCTTGTTTTCTTGAGTGGCATATCCCGAAATGGGGTCTTGGTTCATTCATTCCTGATGAGTTTGTAGGTGCATTTCTGTGATAGGTCTTCACCATGTTGTCTCTCCAGTCCATTATGTTCTATGATTATCCTTCTCCAGCATCTTGCCCAGTTGTATTGGCAGGATCCTTATCTGGTCCCTTACGCATTCTATGTCTCTGTTTACAATGTTTGTGTTTTCTTATTCCTCCTGAGGACTAAGGACTAAGTGGAGTGAGAGTGAAACAGCAAGACCCTCTCACCCCCTGCTCCTCTCCATTCCCCAAACCTGAGTGGATCTTATCTTGCCTGTGCGCCGGTCAGGTCCAGGTCTCCTGAGTCAACCCCTGAGACCCTCTTACTAGCCAACTTGATGGCAGAGGGTGCTTGGTGGGTGCACAGTGGGTACAGCCAGAGGCTGACTGGCAGCTGCGGGCACGTGCCAATCCTGAAATTAAATTATTTTCATTAGGTTACACTGGTTTACACTACTGTATGTGATGCAGAGATAATAGGTTCACCACACCACACAACATCTACCACCAAAGGATCCTTAGTCCTCCACCCACCATCCATTCTGAATCCCACTGAGCATGCTTTCCCTTCAGATTAAATTGATCTCTTCCTACCTCCATGGCTTACTCCCTCAAGTTGTTAAGGTTTCAGACCAAATATCTCCTCATAGAGGTCTACCCTGACCACCATATCAAAAGTAACAAGCAATTTTCTCTAACTTTTCCTTTATTTAGCTTCATAAAAATATACCATGCTTACATTATTAAATTATCTGTTTTCTCCTCAGTAATGGATCTTTGGTTCATTGCTAATTTTCTAGAGTTGAATTAGATTAGATGATACTTAATACACCTATCACAGGAATGAATCATTGTAATAACAAATGAACAAGTAAAAGGAACAATCATTGGTAAGAGAATGCTTGCATAGATTGTGATATCTTAAGCATATAAAGTACTAAGGAGTTACTGAGTAGAATGATTTAGATTTATGAAGCCGAGGAGTATCTAAAATATATTAAGAAATACAGATGTAGAAAAGAATATATAACAGAATTCCAAGCTATGCTCAAACCTGTTTATCATAATAAGACACGATTTAATGAGAATGGGTACGGAGAGGTGTTTACCAGGTTGTAAGAGCTGATGATGGGGGATATTGTACACAGAGAGTCAGAGAGCTAAATGCTGACTGAAAGAGAAATGATTGACAATATGGAAACAACTTCACTTGCTCCTGCTAGAGGCCCTTCACAGCAACTTCAGCAGAGCCTTCTCCACCCTCACTTTGTATGGGACTCTGACTCCTGCAGGCAGATTCACACTAGCTAATGATTGCCCTTTGGAATTCAGCCTTTTAAGTCTTACTACTGCACACCACTTTGGACTCCCCTCAAAAGATTGTTGCCCTTTGCTGTTTCCTTTCTACTTACTTCTCATGCAGTGAGTTCTCCGTGCGCCTGTGATGTTACCCTCATTTTTGGGCATGCAGGGGTTCTGAGGCAATACCATGATGTTGTTTCTCAATTGCTTAAGCTTATGTGATTTTCTAGGACCCATAAAACTCCTGAGCCAGGGAGTGTACCTGGGACCATGAGAACACAGTGTTAATGCTGATGTGCTTTGCAAACAAAAAGAAAGCTCTATAGGGTCCTCTGAAAGAAATTTTAGAAAGGATATTGGGTTAGAAACTGCAAACATTTTAAAAACAAAGCAGCATTTTCTTAGAGATGCAATAAAACTGAGAAAAAAAGGTATGTAGTTTGCACTACTAACAATTTTCAAGTACGTATCTGTCTTCACTTTAAATCGAATAATTTTTAAAAAATTAATTATTTTAATTGATTGTGCACACATATATTTTGTGTCATTGTCACCCATGATAAGTAGAATAAATTAGAGATACTAATTCTAGTCTTAAGCTCCCTAAAAGCAAGAAAAAGTTTTCTTATTGGATCATTATAGGAGATACAAATTATTTTGCTACAATATAAGCAGGCTACTTTTATCTTTGCAGGATTTTCAGCTCACTGGTGTAAGGGTGAATGTCAATGGTATAATTTTAAAAGGACATTAAAACTTATGATAGTACAATAAAAGCTGGATCAACACATGTTATAAAATATCTGGACACTTAAAAAATAGCTTAAAATTAAGTTTCTGAGAGGTAAAAAAAAAAGTTTAAACCCTGAAGTTGGAAGAAGTTCTCATAGTATTTTTTAGAACTTTAGGTTTACAATGAGCAATTTCCTTCATCAACATATTTATGATACTGAATTATCACTTTTCTCAAAAATGTAATATTAAGAATAGGGGAAGTAGACTAACACAGTATAACAATTCTGAATTTCTTTCTTTTTTTTTTTTTTACAATTCTGAATTTCTAACATGCATATTTCATAAATACCAATCAGCAGCGTATTGCAGACATTTATAATTGCTGTCTTTCAATGAAAGTGCTGGAATTTGATAACCATTTGTTTAGTCTTTTGATTATATGAACTGGAAGAGCTCAAAGAAAATATATAAATAAATACAAATACTCTTTCTGCTATTCCTTTTTAAAGACAATGTTGGAGGAAATCAGTAGTTTGTAAGGAGCATGGGTCAGACTACTGTTCTTTTTGTGATATACCTGACCTTTCACCTCCTGTCACTTTACATTAACTCCTCTGCATAATGGGAATTTTGGGGGGAGGATGCTTTGCAGTGCCCCTCTTCAAAATTAATAAACTAGACTTGTGAATAATAAAACTATGCCAAAAACTCATGCTATTAGAACCTTGGGGGAAGTTTGCATCTGTTGATTAGTGAGATACTTACTTTTGTTATTAACAGGCAATAGTCATTTCAGTTGTATTCTGGTGAAGTCAGTTAAGATATTAGACATCAGTTCAATAACTCTTGACAAGTCAAGTTTCTACAGAGAGAATGTTCCAGTACCTTAGGGTTTTGCTTAATTGTAAAGTCTAGCATCTTATTTAAGATCTTGAAACCTAAGGCAATAAAATAATGTACTTCAATCTTACTAGTAAAGGAAATAAGTAGTACCTAGTGGTCTCTTTCTGTATTATAAATGTGTCTATCAAGCAGTGTGCTCAGAAGCTTATTAATGGACAGCTGCATAAGATAATGTGCTGTATAAATGTCACTGACCTAACTACTTATAATTGTAGTCCTTCGCTAAGAATTATAATTTTCTATTTCTTATTTAAACCACATAAATACAATTCATTTCTAGCAAACCTCATCAAGTAACAACTGGAATGGCTTTCTTTTAACTGTGCATATACTGATGTTATCTGCTACTTATAAATAAAAGGTGCTATCAAGAAGAAATGGATCTAAGAATAATTTATTTGAAGAGTTCACTAAATATTTTCATGAGATTTAGATATACAAATGACAAGCAAACTCAAAATATAAGAATTTGAGGCATGTTACTATTTACATGGGCCACAAGAAAGGATTCTACCCCTTAATTATGGGGATCCTAAAAACAAGCACTTTAAAAATTCATCACTAAAATCTGTTATAAATAGTAAGATGATTTTAAAACTCACATACTATTTTAACCCATGTACAAAGTTTCTATACTGTCTCCTAGTCTCATGCTTTCGTATTCACTTTCCAAACTGCTCCCTCCTTCACTCCATCCTTCCTTCTTTGCCTCCCTCCTCTTATTCTCTCTCCACATATACATATAACTTTTTCTTTACCAAATGCAAGCAGAAGATATTTCATGTATTAGAAGACTGAATTCTATATAAAATTTCAGATAATGACAGCTACACGCACTAAATTTTTATTTAGAAGACACAAATGTTTTCCTAAGAAATGAAAAATAATTGATTATATTATACAGGATAATTTTACATGATTGTAGAACACATGGATACAAATTATGCATGTAATTAGTCAAAAACTGTCATTTTAATGAAGATTTTGCTCAGTAAATAATTTTGTTTAATAATAAAGAGATTTGTTTTTAGTATTGTTTTGAGACAATAAGATACAGTCTTCCATTAGTGGGTTCTACATGAAAAAAACCTCTGCAAATCCTCTGGTTCCCTATTGTAGATATAGCTTGGCTCTTGTCCAAGGAGGCATATAGTTCAAAGAGTCAGCACTATAAACTCATTTCATCTAAAACAGTGAGGTATCACATAATCTAGTAACATAGCTTCTGTAGGTTTCAGTATAAATGCTACATCCTCTGGTTACAAGTCTTACCTGTTGTTTACTTTCAACTAGACAGGATGTTTATAAGATTCATGTAGAGTGACCCCTGGCTCTAGGCCAAATGAAAAGTTTATACCCTTTCTTATATTTTACTCTAGTACTTTCCCCCCACAAGTTTTTGTGTACTGAGCGGCAACCACAATTTATATTTGGTTTGGTTTGTTTGTTTTCACAAAAGCTGTTACTCAAGTAAATTTGTTAAAAGTTGAAACTGATGGTCTGTTGGTCACTTAAAGCAAATGGGATCACAGGAGACTTATTTGGTGAGGCTTAGTAGTTGCTAACAGTTGCTTATTGTTGAATAGACTTGGCTTCTAACCTGTTAAGAAGCACTTTTTTTTTTTTTTAAACCCGAGTCTTCTAGATCCAGTACAAGTTAGTCAAGAAACAGGTTGGTGAGGGTGTTTCTTTCAAGATGATGAATAGTCTTTCTTTTTTGGTTAATGCAAATGATTTAGAAGGTTGGAGTGAAAAACATGGGTGGGGATTAGAAGATTCACAAAGAAGAAAAAGAAAGAAAAGTATTGAAAATAGAAATATGTAAGCTGAAAATTTAAACTGAGAATGAAAAACCCAGAAACTGAAAGTAAAGAGCCAGCAAAGTAAGGGGAGATAGAAACCTACAAGGGGATGGGAAATGGTAGGTCACTTGTGAGAAGAGTGGAGCCATATGCAGCATCAAGTGTCACAGTGACAGCTCAGGGAAATTGTGAACTGAGGGTTCATGCTGGCCTACGAGAAAGCCTGTTGAGGAAACGAGCTGTGAGAGCAAAGGAAATTGGAGCCAGTCAGCACAGAGGGTCATTAGAGAAATACTTTATAATGGGCAGGAGCGTGAATAGTTTGAACCTGAGAGAAGTTTGAAGGGGGAGATGCATTTCACTTTTTGGTTCTTGGAAAAAAGCTTTGTTTATGGAACAATTACAAATATATAATCTAAAATATTTCTATAGTATATAGAAGTTTTAAGAGCTGTAGTTATAGCAAAATAGAAATGAACAAAGTTCATTAAAATGGTCACTTGAGATCATCTGCATTAAACTTAAACTCTAAGTTTATTTATATTTGAACTTCAGTAAACTTAATTTAGGCTACACTGATACATATCTCATAAGTCTCAATTGAGATGCATGCTCACATTTTCATTTTTCTGAATATGTTGCATTTATTCTGCAGTCTGTTGATACACACACCAAGTATGATGCTGTTAGTTTAACATTAAGTTAAGATACATTTTCTCTTCAGATTATGCTAGCATATTTCATAGCAAAACAAGCAATATTTTCCCTATGCTAGAGAGTTTTGAATGGATATTTTATAAGCAATAACATAAAGGAAAAAACAAAAGGTAGCTTGTAAATTAAGATCAACATTTGTAATAAATGCTTGGATTAATGAAGAGTAAAAAGTATCAAAAGACAGTAACTTTAATTTTGATAAACTGCAACTGAACAAACTTCCATATATAGCTTTGGGTGCCATACCTAAAGAATTAACTAGGTTTTTTTTTTTGCTATGTTTGCTAATAATTTGTCTATGTTTGCAACAATTTTATATTTTCTTCCAAAAGTTTTATAATCTATGTTCTACATTTAGGCATAGAGTCCATTTTGAGTTAATTTTTAAGTTTTTTTCCACATATGGATGTTCAATTTTTCTAGAATGACTCTGAAAGACAGCCCTTCCTTGATTGAATTGTTTTTACATCTTTGTCAAAAAAGCCTGACCAGTTGCGTATACATGTGCGGGTCTTCTTCTGTACTCTGTTCTACTCCATTGATGTTCTTATGTATTTCATGCTACTATCACCTGCTTTCATTACTGTGACTTATACCTTTCTGCAATCAGGTATTTCCCCTCTCCACCCCAAAAGTTGTTTTGGCTTTTCCTCCATGTCTTCACATTTCCATGGGAATTTAAAGATGAGCTCAGTGAAGCTATTTTATCTTTCAATTTTCTTTTCTCTCAGTGTTTCATTGTGATTTTATTGTCACTTCTTTAAATCCACTCATTCTTCTGTGATTACTACTATGTCCATGTAATTCAATGTATTTTTCATTTTATGCATTATAGATTTTCCCTTCAAATTTTTTTTATTTTGTATTTTTATATCCTTTAAATATTTCCTTGATTTTTTGAAGACATAGAAAATGATTATATATAATATCTCTTTAAATATTCCTGATTGCTAACTCTAATGTGTTGCTTATGGGTTATTAATTTTTATTCATTTCTCCCCTTATAACAGGTCATGTTTTACTGCTTCTTTGCATGCCTGGTAGTTCTTGACAGACATTGTGTATTTTATTTTGTTCATGCTGATTTTTTTCTTCCCAAACTTGTTTTTGAACTTTGTTCTGGGATTAACTTACTTGGAAATAACTTCGTTCAGTTAACTTACTTGGAAATAATTTGATTCTTCCAATTCTTTATGGACTTATTAGGTGGGATTACAGCAGCGTAGGGTTAGTGAAATTTCTCAGTCTAGCAAGTTGCCAGGACTGTTGTCAAACCATGCAGCTCCAGGTATCTATTTCCCCTCATCCTTTCAGATAGTTCTTTTTCAGTTCTCATGGAGTTCCTCAAATACTCATGTTCATTGGGGTTTTTTTTGATGGATGGCGCACTCTCCTCTCCAGGTTTTGTTTGTTCCAATGAATTCAGCTTTCTGTATTTTCTCAGACCTTCAACTTTATCCCCTCAATTCAAAGCATCTATGTAGTTCACCTTCCCTGTGCCAAGTTTTGAGAGCTCTTCCAGAAGTTTAAATGAGAACATTATAAGCTTACCCTATTTATTCCCTTTATATCAGGGATTATTCCTTTTCCTGGTACCAAGTGTCTTGAAAACAAGTATTTTATTTATTTTGATTCATTATTTTGGATATTCAAAGTTTATTTCAGTTGAGAACAGGAGTCTTCTCTAGCTAGATTCTTGAAATTGCCACTTGCATAACTCATGGTTGCTTGCACTTAATCTTCCCAAAGCAGAAATCTAACTTCCTCTCTGAAAACTCTTCTTTTCCTTCCTTTCTTTACATATCAAAATATGCTATCACCAACCACACAGTCATTTACTTGAAACCTAGAAATAATTTTTTATTTCTGCATCCCTTCATGACCAACCCAGTCTTTCAATAAATAATATGTTATGCTTCCAAAGTATACCTTTGTCTATTTATTTCTCTCCATCTCTACATCTGTCATCCTATTTTGAGGGCACAATCATCTTTCACTGTTTATTACAATAGTTATTATTATTGCAGTAGTCCCTAATCTCTTCCCTCTGTTCCTTCTTTCTCTGTTCTGCTACAATCATTCATCATATAGCAGTGCTTCAGAATTTTTAAAAATGTAAGCTGAATCAAATTATACTATTAAAAATCCTTTAAAATGGTCTTACTGCACATAATGTAAAACTCCATTTTAATATGTTACAAGATACAAAAGATTTATCCAACTTTATCTTGAACTATTTACAACCTCCCAGACTTTGTTTCTGTGACACTGGCATCATCTTAGCTTTCTAGAAAACTCCATAATTCTTTCTTAGCACCACACTCTAGCCAGCTGAACTAAATGGCTTCCCCATATAATTCTTTCTTAACATGGAAACATGTCACTTTTAGCCCTTGTTTGATATGATTGATATTCTCTCATTCAAGTTTTAAACTAAATATTACCTCTATAAGGAAGTTTCCCTAACTTTCCAATCTAACTACTCTGCTTGATACTAAAATACCATACTTACAATACCCTACGTTCATGGAAAGTGATAATTTTATGGTTGTATTTTGTAATCATGTAGCAGTTTGTTTACATGTTTTATGTCTGTATTTACTAGATTATAAATTTTTAAGGGTCTGAGCCATGTCTGCCTGTCACATAACATATTTAATACTTTGCTGATAGAATGACGGAATTGATTGAATTAAATTAAATTGGTAGAATTTCTTGATTCCAGAAACTTGTAGCTGTTACTTTCTTACTGGTTGCTAATATCGAATAATCTCTTTGGTTTAAGAGCTATTACTATGGAGGAAAATTTGACTTTATGCATTTTAATCTGTGAGATTGTTTCTTAAGTGTAAGTATCAGAAGATAGGTTAATTATGTGCATATTAACCATATAAGAAAAGTATTCAGGAGAGAATCATAGAGTGGAGGAAAAGCTAAAAAGTATTCTGCAGCATATGATACAAATACTACCTATAGCCCATTTACCTACGCTAGGTAAATCTTGCTATATCTATATTTGTACTTAGTATATATGTTAAACTGGTTTTAGCATAGTTAGCACATGATAGTCATATTATAACATATAATAACATATAACATACTATGTGCACATTATATAAACGTACATAACGTATTATAATACATAATAGTTATATAATGGACATAATCTAATTAAGATATAGTAACATATAGTAACTAGATCTGATTTAATTCTCACAATACAATAAGCAAGTTATATTTATTATTCTTATTATATAGATAGGGAAAATGAAGTTTAGAGATGTTACATGATTCCTTTAAATACACAAAACTAATACTTGCCTTCAAAGTATGAGTTTTAAATCTCTCAGTCCTGCTGCTAGAATTCTACACCTCTTATAGTCTTTTCTAAATATCCACAAAGGACTACTAAGAAAATTCAGGAAGAAGGAAGACCAGGCATTACTGAGGTATCAGATTTTATTCTGCGTGATCAAAAGCACTAATCTCATTCTCTCGCATATTAAAAATACTATCCTGTAGAAAAATTGTCATGATTCTGTGATTTGCCAGATCTTAAGTAGCTAATATTAGCCATGGATGAGCTTTCCCATTCTTCTGTAATATTTACTACTAAATGAACATCAGTCTTTGTATACTAATTTTTTTTTACTGCTACATGATTGTCTGTTGGAATGTGGGTTCAGAGGCTAACTCTCTAAAACTATTGGAAAATGTGGTGTATTTACTGCTACATGATTGTTGGAATGTGAGTTCAGAAGCTAACTCTCTAAAACTATTGGAAAACATGATATATATTTAATATCTGAAATTCTATACAGACACTGGTTTATCACACTCTAAATTACTGACCTTTTCTTCCTTAGAGTAAAGACTGATGAGATCAGAGTCAAATCATTATTCACACATGATACCTTCTCCAAGGAAGCTTTCAATTAGCTATTGTTGGGCATGTTAACTATCAAAGAGTTGAGGTTGGTCTATGTAATCTAAGACTTATGGCTCATACCTTCTTCCCTTCACTACCATGCTGTCCATTGGTTTGTTTGTTTAGTGACCTACCTTAGTCTATTGCTTTTCCACTAACTAAATTATTTCATAAATATTTATGAAATAAATACCTTGTGATACACACTAATTTAGTACTAGAAATAAAGTAGTAAACTAAAGGATAAAAATATGTGCTTGGGGAGTATATATTCTAGCAGGGAGATGAGCATGAAACAAAACAAATAAGTAAATTTTATGGCATGTTAGATATCATTATATACTATGGAGAAAATTACAGCAGGAAAGGGATGCAGAGAGCCAGGATGGTTGTGCATGGGGAGAGCTGCAACTATAAACAGGGGAATCAGGGGAAGCCCTTCTGAAAAGATGAATCAGGGAAGACAGGACATGTATGGGAGGGATCCACATAGGGGCCTGGGGCAAAAAATTTCTAGTTAGGGGGCACATCCACTATTTTAAGGTAGGAGTCTTCCAGGAATATTCCAGATGCAATGAGGAGATCGGTGAGGAGAGGCTAGTGGAATCAGCATGGGGAAAATACATTTTTTTTAAAAATCACAAAACAATATACAGCCTTTTAAGTATTTTGGCTTTTATTCTTTGAAGCAAGAAGCCATAGGAAAGTTTTCACCATAATAATGATATGATCTGGCAAATTTTAAAGGGTTATTTTGGCTTCTGTGTTGAAAATAGAATGTAGGGGCAAATGTTGAAGCAGTAACCCACTAAAGAGGCGATTTTCATATCTATAGGATGAAAGTGGCTTGAATCAGAAAAGAGAAAGTAGTGAAATTATGGGTATATATTGAGGGTGGAACTGATAGAATTATAGTAGGTTGGGTATGGGGGTGAGAGAAAAGAAAAGTCAAGAATGACAAGATTTTTTATTCTGATAAATGGAAGAGGTGTTTTGTTATCATTAAAGATAGGAAAACAGAAAAGCAGTTTTTAGCAGGAAGGCCAGGAGCCTGGACATGTTCAAGTAGAGACAGATTCTATCAGAATTTGAGTTCAAGAGAGTAGTCCAGCCTGAATGAATGGTACTAAAAGAGGTGAGACTGAATGACATCACGAAAAGAAAAAAGGTGAATAGAAAAGAGGTGGCTAAGGCCCTGGTTTTGTGGAACTCCAATAATAAGTCGCCATGGAGATAGCAGTCCATAGAGTAGGAAGAAAATTCATGTGGTGATAACAAAATGAAGGAAGAGGGTGCATAGAGCTACGTGCACGTGCTTGGAGTTGTAGAAAGAGCAGTTTCCATATGATGGTTGGGGCCACAGCTTGAGTGGACTAATTTTAAGAGAAAATAGCAGAAATATGATTACAGGCCATTACATCTTAAATGTTAGTATCATTAGAATGTTTTATGCCAGACATTGAATAATTAATACCCTGTAGATAGGTCTTTCGTAGATACTGGTCTAATCACCATAAAACACATTTCATTTCCCTCCACATAATCAAACTCCCTTCCCCATTTGGCTTCTAATGCTATAAAGCCATATGTGGACTGGACCACCAAAGTTCCATCACCTGTGTATTGACCCCTACCTCACTGACAAGGCAGGAAAGAGACAAAAAGAGAGAGATGAATTTTATTTATATGTAGACTATTTCCATGAACTTTAAATAAACTGTTGAGATCCTTAATTCTCAGTGTTTTCCTTTAATCTATGAAATTGCAAAATTTAGGAAGCATATGCAATCTTTTATCAACTCATATGATTACCTTTTTCAAAGTTAATTCACCAAATGTGACTCAATATAGGTATATGTATTCTTCTCTAGCTTCAAACTAACTTAATGAAATATTTGTGTTTTCATTTTTGTGAGAGAATAAACATTTTGTTTTATTCTATCTCAGGGACTCTAAGGTTTCATAGATAATTTCAGATACTTTTGAGTGGCTGGGCTATTGCAAAGACATAGGAGTTTCCACATAATGTATATTACCTGAAGAGATGGTAACAATTTCCTCATTTCCAATATTTGTGGAAAAAGTGCCACTGTTCCCTATGACCTACACATTTCAAAAAAGACTAATGTCTCTGACACTTAAGAAATCAAAAGGAACTTCTGGGGAACAGTGTCATTGTAAGTCTGAATTCTTACTCTTTGCAATTCATTCTTTCCTAGGTAATCTATTTGCATAGATAATCTATTTGCTTTTTAAAACTTCTGGCATATGTTCATTACATATGTGATAAAAAGTAATCATACAGTTTATAAATAATATTTAAGAAAGAGATAAATTTTTCAACATTTAAAAATGAAATGGTAGTCGTGTTTTATATCATATAATAGATATGTAATATACTTTACATGTTTCATGCAAAACTATGACTAAATATCATCTATGCTACCTGATGGAAAATGAAAGAAATTTAAAATGAGGAAATGGTTTAAATTATGAGTTTGGAAGAGAGAGAGAGAGTTTAGGAAAAAATGAAAGAAGCCCAAGAAAAGTAGAACAGGAAGGTAAAAGCAAAGTAGATGCAGGTGGTCAAAGTTGGAAGAAGAAAAACAAATTAGTGTCGATGCAGGGATATCAAAGTAAGAGAGAATCTCAAGAAATTATACTTGTCCCCCTGCTGGTTCGTGGTTTGGTGCATTTCAAAAGAAGGTGATCAGTGAGAATAAACTTCAGTGGAATAGTATGGAAAAGGCAAACCTTGACAGATGAGGTTAAGGTGGTAAAAGTAAAGATTAAAGCTAGTCTATTTACTCCCCAGATTTCAAATAATTGTCCAAATGTCTCTTGAAACAGGAAGCCACATTTGACCCCCTGCTGGTAGTAACTTCTTTAGCACCAAAGACACTCCCATATTATTATTTATTATTTAATTTTCATTTTTCTCTAAGTACAGGGTAAAGACTACGTCTGTTCTAATACAAGTGCTTGACATCTACTAGGTTCTCAGAAAACAAATTTCAGTATGGATCAGCAGGAGATTTGTTTGAGAAAGCAACATAGATATGTAGTCAAGTGCAGTGGAATAGCCTAGGGAAAGACTTGGTTAGCTTTCCTTACTCATTTCAAGATAAAATAGAGGGATTGAAAAATTTTCCAAATCAAGAAGAGCAAAAATCATAGCTACTCATATGCATATTCAGGTAATAGTAAATATTAGGTACTACAGAAAAATGAGTGCTATCTGTGGATCAATAGCTTCAGTATCTTCAGATTAATTTCAGGCTACACTTATTATATCTATGGACTTGTGGTTATAACTTGTGTAAGCCCCAATTTCTTCATCTTTAATATGAAGATTATAACAATCTGATAGCAAGGTTGCTACTTGATTTAAATATGTATAAAATATATAGTATCTGTATATCTAGTATATATATAATATGTAAGACATATATGTATATAATAGATGCCCAACAAATAAGATGCCTATCTCAATTTTCTATTCTCTCTGTTTTTAGTTTGGTTTAAGATTATTGAATTTAATAAGATATATCTTTCAAATGATACTGGTAACTAGTTAATAACATTTCCCAGGTTTTGGAGTTGCTAGTAAGAATTGTGAAATTCTAACAGAAATGTATACTGTCTTGTCTTCCAATTTCTCTTCTGTATCTTCACATAAGGTGCATTACAAAGTTTTCCAGCAAGTAGACAATCAAGAAATGAAAAGATACATCCTTCCTTTATTCATTGTTTGTTAGTCCTACATGTTAGTCACATGTAGAACACTTAACCCAGAATGTGAAAGGGTACAGTCCCTGATGTAGAATTGAGATAAATATGAAATTAAAAGTCTAAAGGACTTAAAAACAAAAGTATTGAAATAAGACAGGTATGAGGTAGTTGGTAAGTCTTTGCACTTTCAACATTGCTTGCTAACTCCAGTTCTGATCTTTTAGATAATCATAGCGCAATTACTTATCTATCATCTAACCCTCCTGGTCTCTTTTGAGTATTACAGACAACTCAGATGTCTTTTAAAAATTTGAAAAACAAATTGTTTTCCTGAACTGCCACCGCTAAAAAACAGCCTGCATGTTTTTCATTAGTAGAACTGTGTATATAATTTACACTAAACTATCATAGACATCATCCTAGACAGTATGCCTGGGGATAATGTGGAAATTATGCTCTTTTGTGTAACTGGGAAGGTCTCCAAGATGAGTGCCATTTCTTGGAACAGCAGAATTCTTTTCTCACATGAGCTACATGACAGAGGAGTGTTACACAGTTCACCCATGGATGCTGGCAGCCAAATGACACCCAAACAGAGTTCCGATTCTGCATTATGTAATTGGAAATCCCTGTGGTGCAATAACTTTTCAATGTGCACATGGCTTAAATTAATGTCTCACTTCTACTCAGGGAGAACTAGGCTGCCAATGATTTTTTTTTTCTTTTAGGTGAGAGATACAATTTATCTTAGAGAAAATTGTAATAGGTGTTTCTGTGTGTCTGCTTTGTGAAATGAAGATGTGTTTTGTGTTGTTCTTTCTTTTTCCGCTTAATGCTTTGAGATGTGAGTTTATACATTTCAGATTAATTGTGTACTTATGTGTATATGTGTGCATGTGTTTGTAGTCATTCAGTTGCTATGAGATACCAGAAAGGTGATTTGGTTATGCATTAATCATTTTTCATGAAAAATAACTTTACTCTGGTCAGAATAAGAGAAACAAAAACTAGTCTTTAGGGCAACAACCAGTCTTCTGGCAGATGCCAAAGATAATGGTGATGGTTATTTTATCATTACCAATGGATTTGTTGCCTATACGCCCATCTTTTCTTGAATATCTTGTGCTTCATCTTGAACTAAAAAGTATTCATATTCTTATATCTAATTTATAATTGATTTTATTGTAAATTTCCTATAAATCCTTACCTATGTCATTTTTATAATAAAAGTATGTTTCAATGGAATTAAAAAAAATTTAGCACTATGTGCTTTAAGGAATACAAGACGAGGCCTTTTACCCAGATGTTATTATTTAAAAAATGGAGATGTTACTGTTTAAAAAATGGCATTTTGACACAGGGCTGTGAGACTAACTATAGAAACAAGTTGTCTCAGAAATACAACCACCGAGGTTTCCACAGATGGGAACAGAATTTCTGGTTCAAAGATGCCTTCAGTGCGAGTTAAGCACCTCCCATTTCATGCTGAGAGGAAAGCCACAGAGATGGGCAGTGGCCCCACTATGAACCCCACCAACCATCCACCAGTGCCTACCCAATTAAGAAACTTTTTACACAATCAGCTGGGAGAAACTTTTCAGTGCCAAAGACTGAATTATAAAGCAAAGAAGAAGCAAAATGCAACAGAAACTGAGTCAGGGCAGAGGACAGCAAAGATACACCTGGAAAACTAAGCACAAGCTGCTGTGTCCCAGGGAAACATGTATTTACCTGGCAAAAAAACATCGCTCCAGGAAAGAAGAGGAAGAAACCAATGGACTAAAAATTGACCAATAACTGGCAGTGAAAGAAGAAATGGACTGACCAGAGAGGGGGCAGGGGGAATGGAGGGGAGAGGAACACCCCTCCAAAAAAAAATACTGTTTCAAAAAAATTGACATTTTGACTGTTTTCTCATTGAATTCAAACTATTGACATTTACTTGGATTCTCTAGAACATTTCAAAAGGAAAATGTCTGCTTAAACAACATTCCTAACCAAATGAAAGAATGTATTCTCCTAAGGAAAACCAAGCTCTTTCCCTACCACTTGGCAAACATCTCTGGTTCAGCTGCCCCAAACTAAGTACCCACATTCTCTTTTTTTGAACTCCAGCAGGGCAGCAATCTCCTGACTGCTTTCTCCAAAACTACTCATTTCCCAGAAACTACCCTTCACATATAGAATTCACATTGGATCATATCAACCTCTTTCTCACCTCTAAGCCAGACATATACCTAGGCTTAAAATTGTTCAAGGATTTGTCTTGGTTTTTAGGATAAGAAAACAAACTCTTATGATATTCAGGGTTTGACTTATTTCTCCAGTCTCATACATCACAGGTTTTGTCTTGGAGCTTTAAATCTCTCGCCTTCCTTTAGGATCTTAAAGGAGCATGTAGAACTTCACACTTGGAAATCAGTACATTAATCCTATTGACTTTTAATCCTATTGACTCCATTCTTCTGATATCAATTTAGTTATTGCTTAAGCAAGGAAATTTTCCTCTCCAAAGTAATTTGTTCATTTCCTTTTAATTTATATTCCTATTACACTGTTTTTCCTTTCCCTTTATAGCACTTGTTATGGTTGCTTTTCATTCATTTTATATAAAGATTTTTATTAATATTTATCTTCTGTGCAACATGACGGGAGAGATATGATAAAGGTTTCACAAATACCTTTTCTTAATATTCAAATTAGAAAATGAAGCCACACAACAAACATTTGGTAGAACTTTACTAAGTATAGTATTATTGTTGAAGACCAGAAAATGTTGTGATGAAGCTTGTGAAGTATATTAGAGCTTTGGCTACTAATTAGATTCTGGTTCACCAGATTTATTTCAAACAGGCAGCTTGGAGATCTCATCTGAATAGTACTCTGATTCATGACAGAGGATGGATCTGGTTAAATTCTAACCTCCTTGCTGTTTACTGATGCAGTGTGGGAAGTGGGCATCTTATCTGAAATGCCCATGTGAGGAAATGTTATTATTTCATTGCAACATTTATTGAGTTCTTACTCTGTGTCAGACAGTGTGCTAATTTCTAAACTTGAGATAACTCATTAGTACTCACATGTCTTCTGAGGTGTTGCTACTATATCAGCTTTTCATAAGAAATGGAAACATGTAACTTACCAAGGTCACAGAGTAAGTGGGTTTGAGAGATTTGTAGAATTTTAGAACCCAACTCTTACACTGCGTTATTAAAAATTACATTACTAATATCTTGTGTTTTGTCTAGCATTAGGAGGTAAGCATCTTTAAAAAAAAAACTAATTTTTTATAAATATTTGACATCTTTTTTTCCTTAGGGTTTACCCACTACCTCCCCTTCCCCCCCCCCCTTGAGTTCTTTAGTTTGGTTGTTAGCTTGTTTTTACTTTTCCTCCTGGTCTTTTGTTTTCCTTGTGTCCCATCTATTTGTGAAACCATTTGATTTCTGTCTTTTTCTTTCTGACTTGTTTCTGCTAATATGATTTCTTCAAGAATGGCCCCACATCAAAAAAAATGGGCAACATGTGCTGGCGTGGCTGTGGAGAGAAAGGAACACTTTTTTGGGAATAATTTATGTATATAGATATTTCAAAATTTTTGTATTCCCTGGTGTTCACTCACCACTTCCCCTCCCTGACTCCTCCCACTCATCCCCCTCCCTCCCTTAGTTGTGTACTTAGTTTGGTTGTTAGTTTGTTTTGGCTTTTCCTCCTGGCCTTTTGTTTGTTTTTCGTATGTGAGCACCTTGTATTTTGTCTAATAAGTAGGCTTAGAAAGTAGAATGCTTATACTTCTAAGAATAAGTGCTGATATTTTTTGTTTCATCAACTGCAAATATTGTCTGGATTACACTTTAAAAATACATGAAATAAAAATTAAAATGATAGCAATATTACTCTATTTGTTCACTTAAAGTATTTTTTTGGACTAGCTGAATCTTTATACTAGAATTTTAATATTGTCCTTCACATTAAAGTCCAGGTACTTTTAATAATAACATGATACCTTATATTTGAATGTAATTTTATACTTTTTAGGTACTTTGTTTACATGCTGAATTTAAGTCTCCCAAATATCCTTTCATTGAAAAAATATGAGGGTAAGTATTAGTGCTCTTAAGCATACAGTAGATGTTTAGATCAGGGTGTAGACACAGGTCTTCTGAGCTAAAGACCAACACAGGCATTGTTATCACTGAACCTCTTCATTACTCCAAAGTTACAGGAATATTTGCTACTGGGGTCATATCCCCATAGACAGATGCTCTATTTATAAAGATACATATTTTGTTATGTTTTGTTCTATTTTTACCTTGATCATAAAATTTTAATAAAATTCATTAAATATGGATTATTCTATGGAAAAAATAAGTTTTTTATCATTAAAGAAATTCACCTTTCAAACTACACATTCATATTTCCTTTTATATATTGAATGCATCGATTTTAGTAACTAAAATATAAGACTATAGGAAGTGGGATTAACAACATTTTCTTCGCAGTTCATTAGTGTCATGATCTTTAGTAAAAAAATGATCTCAAACTGAGTTTAACACTGCGGCTTTCTTATTCTTAGCTGCTGGGAATAATATTAAATACAAAATATTTAAATAGATGGTAAAACATTTAAAATGACATTTTTGTGATAAGTCATAGTAACTAAGGCACAAATGATGGAGTTTTTAATGCAATAATTATAGCTTTTCACTTTCTGGAAGAGTATCCTCTAAAAGTTTTCTTTTTAATCTGAATTTGTTTACACCAAACCATTAAAACTTTCTTCTGTGTAACATTAGCACAGGAAATGAGTGACAACAGGCTTGACTACCTGACCTCAAGACCTTCAGTTTTTCTTTGAAAGCCTTGGTACTGAATGCATTGAAATTCTACCCACATAAAGTGCAGTGCAAACAAAATCAGAAAAAATTTCTTCTAGGTTACATTTCCTTTTTAATTGGATAGCCCAAAGTATAGATTTGTATTTCCCATCAAGTTTGACTTTTTTCTCTAGTGTTGATTAATATGTTACCCCTTTGTCTTCAATGATGACTGTGAAGATAGAAATTTTATGGAATTATAAAAGTGTAGAATTTTTAAAATTTAAGCCTCCCTAGAAATAAGCTGACAATGTATGCTAGTAGTTATATCAGTAGTTACTGTTGGTTATCTAAAATCAAAATTACAAGATACAATGTTCTTAAGTTCTGAGTTGAAAGTACAAATGTTGCAATCAGTGTTTGTTTCATTTTGCAAAATACAGTAGTTCCTTTTTAAAAGATTCAATCTTTGTGAACAAATTTCAGTAGAGAATGAAAAAAACAACATGATGTTGAACTCTTTCCTCAACATAATAGTAAACTTAAATAGCAAGTGTATCACTTCCCACAATTGTGGAAGGTGTTTAAGTATTTGGGGAAGGAGAAAACACAGTCATTTACATAATAGCAGTGAATATAAGCTAAGAAGACCTGAAATAGAGTACTTGTTATAAATTATTCTTCTTGAAATAGACTCTTTACCTGCCAAGGCATAGAAAAGTAAGCTAATGAGTCCTACACATTTTAACTCCCAGACCTGTGTTGAGGACAAATGATCTATCAGTGATGGTTCTGTGAAGCTTCATGCCAGTGTTGGATGACATCTCAGTCATTTTCATCCTGGCATAGGTTAAGAATCCCCTCCCCCCCTTGCTTTCTAACATGAGGGTCAATGATTCTACCATCACAAATGACTGAGGAAGAATAGGTCTGAGAGAATCAGATTGCTGTCCCTAAGTCTGGTCAGACTAGCAAGGTTGTCGTGACCCTTGTGCATTTCATTAGCTATTTTTTTTAAAGTTCTCATCCTTTCGTAGTACTATAAATGACAAGGCTTTATAAAAAGGTTATAGAGTGGTGGTGAGCAGTTGTTGGCCAAGGCTGGTTTCCTCATCAGGAACAATTATGAGCATGGGTCATGGAGCGATACCCTGAAGTGCTCTGATTTTGTCATACTGCTATCATTGTAAAGTAAAATATGGTATGTTTTCCAACTTCATTAATTATAGAAAATATGAAAGTCAATGTCTTTGAGACTGGCTATAGGGTTGTCGGGATAAACCAATATCATGAGGCAATCAACTCTGGTGTCTTTTTGGTGCTTTTTGCTGTTAAAACCTCAAGCTATGAATGTACTTGCTCTATCTTACACTCTTTGGGTAGATCTACATGACAATGATTAAAAAATCAGAAAGCATGCAAATGTAGTCAAAAATTTTCCTTGCTGCCCTTCCCACAACCTTAGTTCATACATATCCTTCCCTATGATAATTGCAAATAAGATAGTCCTGATGTAGATTTCTTGTATATACATACAAGATACTTTATAGATATACTTTTAAATCATTGTAACCTAATGTAAATACGCATTATTTGTCTTTATTTAAAAAGCAACATACATGATTTGGTCTCTTCACTCTTTTGCCTTAATAAAAGGTAAGCTTTCTTTTTAGACAATATTTACTTATATAATTATGCATATGAGAAGATCCTTGTGAAAGGCTAGTTTTCAGGACACATCTTTGTAACTGTAATTTTACTCAATGAACTGAGAAAGAACAAGGTAATGCTCTTCTAGTAGTTGAGAAAAATAAGTAAAAAATAAGCAGATGTTAATATATTTAGGTTCTCAGGATGGATGATCTTATTCCAGGCTGTTTAAATCCTTTGGCCATCCTGATAAATATCCTTTCTGTTTTCTAAAGGAAATGACATGCATGAATATACTTATAACTCTTTCAACTCATCAAAATGCTGTCAAAATCATCAACATAATAATTTAAAGGAAACCACAATGACTAGTTAAATTTATCTCTAAGACATATCAAAGAAAAGGTCTAGGAACAATTGATGTTTGTCATAGAGCTTAAATACCTAGATACTGATCTAGATATTGCTTGCCTATGTTCCCTGCGAGTATGTGTTTTTAGGAGAGAAATCATAATTTATCTGGGTTTGGCCTAATGTATTGAGCACATCAGTCCATATTTTCTGCAATGTTTAACCTAATTTTGTTAAGCCATGACAAAAATAATAGTTTAAACATAACTTGTAAGATTTAGAATTTATAGTCGTAACTAACATTAAAATATAAGAAATTAGCTAATATTTCTTAAATGTTTATCAAATAAAAAACCACATGCTGGTTATGAATAATGTTTCAGATGGTTTTTAGCTATGTAAATTATTTCTCTCCTGACTATATAATTACATGATGGACTGGTTTCTAGAGTATCATATACTTAATGTGAGTTTATAAAAATGCTTTAATCATATAATTGCTAGCTTATCAAGTAGAAAGTATATGTCTGAGCACACTATCATTATGTCATTATTCTCTACAAAAGACTGTGAAATAGACTGAAGAGGCCATTATGAGGCAAATAATAGTTTTCTATGGTGTCTAAATTTGCCAGGATTAAAAAAAAATAGGAACGGCGGGGGAAATACTATAGCATAGTTTAAAAATCTAGTCAGAAAATTTATGGTTTTATATCTTAGAAACTCATCCCAGACAAAAGAATTGAATAGATAATATAAGAACAGTGAGGTTAGTATATCCTTTACTCAATGAGTGACATTATTTAATAATTGGCTCACAAAATTCAGTATAGAAAGTCAAAAGGAAATGAGACAAACCTGAGGCTATTCATATTAGAATCTAGGTAGGCTGTTCTTGTGCTAGTTATTCTGAGTATACCATGTTTAAGTGTGAAATAGATAATGGTATGTATTTACCTGGTTTAGAAACATTAGAACCGGGGCATAGAATATGGAATGGCCAAGTAGTTAAATTCAAGTCTTGTCTAATAACATTTAAAGTTAAAAGTTTTTGACTTATTCGTATTATAGTGAGAAAATCTATTTTTACCAAACTATAGTGAAGTACAAGGTAAAACTACTGTGTCTGTGGACTTAGTGTGAGAAGCCAAAACCCTATAACAGACTCACTATGCTTGTTACACACTCCCTCCACCACCACATACACAATTGGGGGATGGCACTTAAGCAGTGTTAGAATTAGGGTTACCACACCCACATAATCAAAATTCTGCATATAACTTTTAATTCCCCAAATACAAATCTAGAGTCAACCCATGGTATCCATGGGTTACTGATTTCCACACACACTCCCCATGGATATCAAAATGTGTAGTCAAATACTCTGCCACTGAGCTATACCCCTTCCCCCCAGTGGATATAAAAAGGTAAGATTCCTTTAAGTTTAGCCTCCATATTCTGGTTCCCCATCTGTGGATTCAACCAAATAACATTTTTGGTTGTTTGAAGCTGTGACTACAGAACTCACTGATAGAAAAAACTGTGTGAGTGAAACAGCATGATTAAAAATCCTGTTGCTCAATGGTTAACTGTACATCTTTCCCCCAACTTAATTTAAATGTTTTTTTAATTTAAATGGAATTTAAAATGGTTATAGCTTCTGTTCCCAGTGGAAGAAAGAGAAGCAAAGCCAAATAAAAGGATGTTAGATTTATATATACTGGGAAAGGTCAAAAATGATTCTATATTGTCATCTTAAGACAAGATAATTATTTATTTGGTCATTTATGCTATATTCAATTTTAGTTATGAGTAATGTAGTCAGATGATATGTATTTTCATGCAGTGGAAAGATTTTTTCCCAATATCAATGTACTTTTGTTCTCAATACCTGTACTAAAGAACTAGGAAATATAAACATGGAGTGCTAAAGTTAAGATAGAAGCAGCTAATATATATATATATAATATGTATATTATATATATATATATATTACAGATCATACAGGATTATGGGCTGTCCTAGATTCCCACAAATTAATTAATTGCATAAGAGCAAGTATGAATTTTGTTAACAATGAGCTGTTATTAATCAGATGAGATAAACATCTTTTAAAATTCTGTCACTTTCTCATTACCCACATTTAGTGACAACCTCAGAATATTATAAGATTTGTATTGTTACAAAATGATTTTAAAAAATGGAATTTTTATACCTATTTTCTTTTCTTTTCTTTTCTTTTTTTGGACTAGGTCTCACTACTTTTGGCCATGGAACCACAGGCTCACAATTGCTGGGGTACCATGGACCCAAGCAATCCCCAGTCTCACCTTCCCAGGTAGCTGGGATTACAGGCGTGTGCCACCACACTCAGATATTTTTTGGGGACTAGGTCTTGCTATGTTGCTCCGGGCAAGTCTCGAACCGCAATCCCCAGTCCCAGCCGCAACTCCACAGGCTGTTGCTTACAGGCATGTGGCACCACGCCCAACTTGATCCTATATTAATGCATTATTTTGGATGGTTTTTATTTCAAGAAAGTGAATAAACTGGAGAGAATGAGGGGGTCACTTCTTTTACCACTAAGCAGGAAGCTAGCTGGAAGATAGAGAAAGAAGTTAGTATATATTTGGAACTGAGGTGGTTTCAAAATATTTATATGAATTAAACAAGTAGTGTGGTCAGATTCTTTTAGAGAAAGCCGAGACAACAAAACCTTCACGATCATTGTATATAGACAGACTTGGGAGTCAGAATGAAGTGTATAAAAATTTGGGCAAATTAGACAAATTGAATTAGAACATCCTTTTCATTTTATAAAATGAAAATAACAAATAGTGCTCACCTTATAGGGCAAAGACTTAATAAAATAATACATGTAAAGTTGATGTTAGTGACTCAGTACATATTAAGTATTTTGTATTCTGTCAGCTGCCATTATTACCACATTATTCTTAAGGAACGGGTCTGGGTGGGGTCAGGAAATCTATTCTTATAGCTATTTAAAAACATGATACCTTACATCTAGTGGCTCCAGCATTTGTTAAGGTTTGATATCTGCTCCTGGATTCCTTGGCATTGGGTCAGCTAATGAGGAGAGAAAGAAAATTGAGAAGTTTTGTGGGCCAGCTCTGGAGGCTCTGTACAGACTTTTTTTTTTTTGTATATGATTTCTTCCATAATTTCCACAGCAACAGCAGCAGAGACTGGAAAATATAGTCTTAACATGAGTACAGAGGGAAAAGAAAAATCTCTCACAAATTCCTTCCTGAGTTCTCATCTACTGTCAACCAGGATATGAAGTGGGCATAAAATTCCTACATTGTATCATACCATATCCAAAATATGAAGCAAAGAGTTAATGGGCTATATTAAGTGATCAATCATTCTAATGATTAATTCTTGGTTTCAATAATAATAGCACTCACTAAATTTTTCACACTATGAAACACTATAAAAAATACCCTGTAGACGGGTAAGGTAGGGTAGGATAGTGGAAAGAGTTTGTTATTCAGATGAGACAAGTCTGCTTTACTATCCCTACCTGCAGAGGCTTGCTGGCTATTTCTATGCATTCATATCGCATCAGAAGACTTAAAAAGAGCTCTTAAGAAAATTGGATTAAATGAACTACACTGGGTAAGCACTCAGTTTAGTAGTTATTTTCTTTTATAGTAATTATCATCTGACTGATTTAATCAACAATTTTGAAATATATTATTAGCTCCAGAAAACTGATTTAAAGAATTTGTTAAAGTTTGGCCAGAAATAAACTACCTTTTTCTGATTCCAAGTCTACCTTGTGATTTCTGATCTTCCTAAGAAAATATAGGAGGAATATTTCAATTAACATGAGATAAAAGATCCCAAAATTTAATATGGAAACACATCTAACTGTGGCATACTTTCAAAATCACAAGGCAAATCCACACTAAGGAAAATAAGTTTCTCAAAAATTTCAAATAGGTGTCCATAATTTTCAATTTTGTGTCCCACACTCTTTCCATATTATAAATTAAACTGTTTTTCCTCTTTTAGACATACTTTCTGTCTCTTGGAAATGGAACACATAATGCAACTGTAAGTCAAAGAGAGCAGTGTTCTAAGCATCAAAACTGTCTTGTGCAAATTTTGAACTGTCCTTTGCCACTAATCCAAAGTGGATGTGTAGGTCATAGTATTTCAAGGGTTATTATTACTTGTTACTGATAAGCAAATGATGTCATTCAAGGGAAGCAATATCTTTAAGGCTCCATGACCCTTACATAGTCTGGTTGGTGAGAGTTCTTTTAGGAATCACAGTTGTAAACATGCAATTAATTTACTTTACACCCTGGTTTACATTTTTTTTTCCACCGCAGCATTTTGTTATACTAACACCTATTAGTAAACTAAAGTCTACATGTTCTCCCTAGACTTGCCCTCGTATTTATTTCATGTACATTTTTTCTCACCCATTTCTAACTTGAATTCACACTTTTTTAAATGCTAGAGCTCATTAGTTTTAAATCCTTTTCCTTTTTATCACTCTTTGCTTATGTCCAGTGAGATAACTGCTTTGTCAAAAAAATAGAGTAGAAAATAGTAACTTTAAGTCATTGTTAGGTAGACTGTACTAAGAAATGGTGAAAATAAGAAAAAAAGAGCTCATGGGGAAAAGTCAAAACAAGTTAACCACCAAACTGAAGCATACAACTTGGGGTAGGGGGGAGGGTACAGAGGGGGGTGAATCTCTGGGATTACAAGTTGTGAAATTACAAGATGTGAAATTTATATATAAATAAATTTAAGAAAAAAAGGGCTCATATCCAGCTTTAGAAAACACTAAAGCACCATCTATCCAAAGGATGTTTCACATTGTCAAATTTATACTTTATATCTTTTTTCTCCATTACAGAAAACTAAGGCCTAACCCTTGAATAGGCATTCAAGTTGGTGCATATCCATTAGCAATCAAATGATCTTTTTTTAGACTGATGTCAGTCATTTGAAATTTTGTTCTTGAATAAAAAGAGACTAATTCCCTCAATCATTTATGCATATACTGTTTCACATAATAGTTCATTAGATGATGTACTTTTATCTGCCAAAAACAAGTTTATTCAACCTAACTATGAAGTTAAATTTGTATGCTTTGAAAGTGACTTAAAAGGAAAACAAAGAAATATGGACTGCTATTTCTAAACCAAATGCCTATGATATGAGTGCTAGAGCTATTTATTTAAACTTTATCCTTACTACACAAGCACAGGAGAATTCAAGCCATATTTACACAACTGGGGTTACCGTTAAATATACTTAGCAATCAATGTAGCTTGTTTTTTGTGGTGCTGTATTGTCACCATCATAAAATAACAAAATATTTGCCAGTGGGACATTGTTTTTCCATATTATCAAGCCATGGTTTAACATTATTCTTAATGAATGACTAATTTTATAGATAAAAAATCCTACTCTACTGCAATTGATTATAATTGATGCAAGCTGTTTTTAATAAAAATTTTTATTTCTACATTCTACAATTGATTAAAATAACTAGTCCTAATTCTTCTAGAGTGGCATAATTGCTAAGACCTTTATTCCTCAGGGTGAGCTGTGTGGAAAATAATTGGTAACTCAACAGAGAAGCAATTATAAATCAGGGGCCACACAGATATAGTCCACACATATTTTCAAAGTATGAGGCAGATACTGACCATGTTTATATGTTTAGTTGAAATCCTACAAAGTACTGAGTCTCAAAATATTATATTTTCAGATTTCTATAAATGTACACATTGTTTAGAACACAGATATTACAATTGTATATTTATTGCATATGCATGTAATACATATATTTAAGCTAATATCTTAAATAATTTTCTAATGACTACATATTTGTATAAATTATATAATATATTAATTTACATATAAATATGCATTATATAATAAATTGTACATATTATATAAAGTAATTATATGGCATATAGTTTTTTATGTCATATAGTTTTATATCATCATTTGAATATTATGTGTTACCACATTCTGTTAAAGGAGAGGCAGTAGGAAGCAGTATAGTATGCCTAATGGAATCATTTCACATATTTCATATCTTAGGTCTTCCCCTTAAGTACAACTTAGGGCATTTTACTAAATTTTGTAAGTCTTAAGATTTTTTCAACTTTAAATGAGAAAAAAATACCATTCTTTCAAATTTTTTTGGTGGGAATTAAATTAGGGAATGTATGCAAAATAACTACTGGAATAGGTGGCAAAATAGATGGTGATAAAACAAGGACAGAGAGGTGCATTCACAGCCCAAGAAGCTTTGTAAGTGCAAATATATTCACTTAGATTGTCCCAATTCCAGTGATCATGCTAAACTTCTTCCTAATATATAACTTGATTTCAAAAGTAAAATATGAATTTCAGAAATTCTAAGGCCAAAAAAAAGTGACTGATGTTCTCAAACAAGTAGTAAACATGTTATTTCTTGAATAATTCAGGATAATAAGACTTATGATAATAAAAATGAGCAATGTGGGGGAAGATCTGTGAACGTTTCTGTTTGAGAAAGTGCTTTGTGACTGCAGAATTCTTACAGAACACTTTGTGTAATGCAAACATACTATTTGTAATAACTCTTCCATTTTAAAGAGTTCATTTCAGGGCTAAGATTAGTAAGTGTAATATGAGAAGGTTGATGTGTAAACCAAGCTTTAACATCAGTTCCCCAAACATTATTTGAAGGAGACCCATTTGCTTAACAATAGAATTCTCTGTGTGACTTGTCTCAATTCTGTAGTCAATGCTCCCTTGAGAAACACTGAAGGAGTTTTCAGGAACAAGGATCACTTTGAGAAAAAAAATATCTGTTTACTCTGTTTCTTAATTTTGGAAGTTAGTTAGCATTCTTGTTTTAAATACAACTGTTTAAGAAAGAAGACAGTCTTTAGGAATCTTCAAAAATGCTGCAAGCATAAACAGTATTGAGTATTTTTGCCTCATTAAGGATTAATAGTAGTTGTTGGGGGGGAAATTAAAAAAAAAACTCTATTAGATTTCTTGAAACACTTAAATTTGATAGATTTAGGAAAAGGAAAGTGAATAGAATAGAGCAATATATTGATTTTTTCTTTTTATCCTACTGACCTTATCTGGGGAGATAACTTGCTTTCTTTATATGACTATCTTGTTCAAGGAATTAAAAATATTTTATATAAATTTAGACCCTTTTGTTTACATGTGACTCCCTAAACATAATTTTTCATTGCTGTGATTAACATTCTGATAATTTTTTCCATATGTTTCTCAAAATATTGAAGCTGTTGGAGGGGCATTTTACGTTAACATGATGTTATGCATTGGTAGTAACATTGGAAAGAAAAAATGCAGATGGGAAATAGAAGCTACTTTCCTTTTGCTTTAGTATTGCAAATTTCAAGAATAACTTGGCAATATTATGGAGATTTAACTTCTGACTTTATTGTTTCAGGATCCAGGTGAACAAAGCTTAGGTTGACTATGCCAAGGTGTGGTTGAATTCATTAGAATTCATAGTTTTCTTTCAGAAGGATATAAGGGAGGAGAAAAGAAAAACAAGGCTTTTGTGGTGTGGAGACTGACAAGGCTCTACTCCTGAAAGGGAGAGGGAAATCAAGGAGAAACTAATTAAAGGTAGTTGTGAGAGAAACCAAAGATTGGCCATTTCTGGGAAGATGAAGGCCCAACTGTGGTCACTGGGATGACAACTGAAGCAAAGAGGAAGAGTTGGTATTTGGTCCACCACCAAGGCTGGTGATTTTGATTTTGGTTGCAGTCATTGACTGGCTTCAGGGAGCAGTGTTGGGTTGCAGCAGGACAAAAAAGTGGAGAGGCCGTGAGGTTTGCTGTAAAGCTGCAATGGTCCGCGGCAGTTGAATGCATAAACCTCAGTATGCATTCGCTGATGGTGTGCGCTAAAGGACTCTGAAGAGTTTGGAGATTGAACTTTGTGTTGGAGTTGTTTTATAAGTTTGAATTATATGTCTTCTTTGAACAGGTTGTGAGTGAGACTGGAGAAGATACATCTGGTGTTGGTTCACATTTTATCTTGGAGCTTTTCTACTGCCTAAAGTTGAGAGGGATGCTGAAAGAGAAGAGGAACACTGTGTCTTGGACCATGCATTGGAGAAAGCCAGAACAGACACCCAAGGAGGAAAAAGAAATACCCTGCTTTTGATCACATGCTTGTGATTCAGATTGATTGGACATGTGGTGAGGTAACCAGGGACTAAAAGACAGTTTGGGGCCAGTGTGATGGTGGGTGCCTGTAATCCTATCTACCTGGGAGGCTGAGACTGCGGATCACTTGAGTCTGAGGTTTCAAGACAACCCTGAGCAACATAGTGAGACCTAGTCTCTTAAAAAAATAAAATAAAAAATAGTTTTGGACATGTGATGGGGAACTGGGTTTTTTATGTTTATTTTATAGTACATGTAATGGGATAACTATGGTTTTACATGCTTATTTTGTAGTATATAGGATTAGGCGATCACTTTCTTACTTAATAATAAATAGTTTGATCACTTTTAAGAGTTTGGTCTGGCTATAGGATTGCATAGGAAGGCTACACGTGGGGAAAAGAAACCTGGAGGAGGGTGAACAAAGGGCAGGTCTAAGTTATCGAGTGTTTTTTTCTCTTTCTCTTCTTTGGGACAAAAAAAGGCCCTGGGGCAAGCAAGTGGAAGGTCTCTGTTAAAGGTAACTTTTGTGTGGAAAATAAAGGATTTTCTCTAACTTAGGGAACTGGTAAAAGAATTTTTAGTGAAGCCTTCTGTTCTAATAACAAACAACTGGAACTCTTACTTATCCTACCCTTTTATGGAAGTATGTCAGCTTTCTTGTTGGTAGGAAACTGGAACATAGCTGAGGTTAGTGGTCTATCCTACATTGATAAAGTCAGTGGCATAACTGTGGCAGATAAAAATAGAGATATAGAAGGTAGGTCATCAGTAAAACTTGTGATTGTAACTGGTAAACTAGCAGTTATAAAGCACACCATTACTGAGTGCAGGTTGGGAAATACTTTATATGAGCAGTTATAAATCTTTAGTATTTGAGGCAGAATAGAAAACAATTTTTCTATTGGAATCAAACTAGGATAAAACAGGAAATAAGTTTGTATTTACCTGGAATTTACTGGTATAGTATTAGCCAGTTTGTATTTTGCTTTTATTCCTGAAAGCTCTTTTCACTAAATATAGAATTCTATAGGTTTCTTTTTCTTTCAACCATATAGAAGGTTGGTCTTGGTGTGTTTCCCTCTCTGCTTCTAAAAAGATGTAAGCAGTCATTTGAATTGCTCCTCCAAGTCTTACTCTTACTTTGTTCAATATTCCTCTTTCTATTTTGTTTTTAGTGGTTTATTATGTTCTAGGTATTATATAGATGGTTTTTGGGAAAGGGCTATCTATTCTGCTGTGGTTTCTGAATTTGAATCTCTACATGGATGCCTTTTATCCAAATTTGAGAAAATTTTTACTAATTTGTTTTCTGTTATTTTTTTTCTATTAGAGTCTTTCAGCCTTTTGTGATTTCATGTTACAACTTTTGATAATATCTCACAACCCCCTGAAAATCTTTTCATATTTTTCTAATCATTTTTCCCTCTGTTTTTCAAAGAAGCTTATTTTTAATGGTCTGTTTTCAGGTTCACTGACTTTTGATCATTTCGGTTCTATTCTTAATAGATAATGTTCTATTCTTAATAGAATATCATGCACTAATGTTAAAATATTCAGCTCCAAAATTTTCATTTCTTTGTATTGTTTTTGTTTCTTAGATTTTGTATCTTTTATTCACTATATAGTATTTTTCTTAATGACTTTGAAACAAATTTTATTATTTATTTATTTTTTATTTTTTTGAGACTAAGTCTTGCTATTTTTGCCCGTGGACCCACAGGCTCATGTTGCCTGTGGTACCACAGACTCAAGCAATCCCCAGCCTCAGCTTCCCAAATAGCTGGGATTACATGCATGTGCCATCACGCCCAGCTATATTGTTTTTGGACTAGGACTTGCTATGTTGCCCCGAGTGGGACTCGAACCACAATCTCTAGCCCCAGCTGCTTCATAGGCTGCAGCTTACAGGCACACACCACCGTGCCTGGCTTCAGACTAATTTTAATGGCTACTTTAAAGCCTTGTTTGCTGTCACTAGCATTCAGAGAAAGCAAATCAAAACCACAATGTGATACCACCTTACACCAGTAAGAATAGCCCATATCAAAAAAATGGGCAACGACAAGTGCTGGCATGGATGCGAAGAGAAAGGAACACTGCTGGTGGGAGTGTAAACTCGTCTAGCCACTATGGAAAACAGTGTGGAGGACCCTGGAACTAATGAAAATGGAAGTACCATTTGACCCAGCAAACGCTCTTCTGGGTATCTACCCAAAGGAGACTTCGATGCATGTACAAAGGGACACATATAATCAGATGTTTACGGCAGCACTATTTATAATTGCAAGGATATGGCAGCAGCCCAAATGTTCAAAACAGATGAATGGATGGAAAAGATGTAGTATATATACACAATGGAATATTACTCATCAATTTAAAATGACAGATTTGATGAATTTATGATAACATGGATATATCTAGAAGGAATCATATTAGCAGAAACAAGTCAGAAAAAAAAAGAATCCAAATGGTTTCACTAATATATGGGACACAGGAAAAACAAACAAAAGGTCAGGAGGAAAAGTCAAAACAAGTTAAAAACCAAACTGAAGTACACAACTTGGGGGAGAGGGGCCAGATGAGGGAGGGAATAATCAGGGAGGGGAGAGCCCCAGGGATTAAAAAGGTGTGAAATAATTATATATTTAAATAAATTATTTCAAATTTAAAAAAAGCAATAGAAGGCATATTGCTTTCCAAATTGAAAAAGAAAGACAAAAACAAAATCTTGCTTGCTAATTCCAACTTCTGTCATTCCAGAAAAGACCTAATTTGAATGTCTTTTCCCTTGTGAATGGCCTCTCTACTCTCTTCTCTCTCTAACTTTAGACTTTCTTCATTGTTTAGCTAGACAATTGTCCACAAAGTGATGGGTAATTTTTGGATTTTTATTGGAAAACTACCATTTGAAATCACCTCTTCTATTAAAAATCTTTCATCCTGAGCATCTGCTTCCTTTGCCTTTGTGTATGTAATGGCTGGACCCCTTTCAGAGCACATACTCCTAGAGAGTTTAGGGTCCCTGGGTCCTCTGGGTCAAGTGCTCACAGCATTAGCAGAAAAATTTGAGACCAAGTTAGCCTTGTTGGAAACAATTAACCAACTCTCATTCAAAGGCATTTTAACAAGAATAAATATATTAATAGTCAGCATTATACTTCTAAAGACAACATACTTTAAATTACTTAGATTTGAACTAGTTATCAATCAAAAATTATCACAGATCATAATTTCTTAAACATGTTTGGTTAGTTTTCATTATATTGGTATTTATATCTGTCAGTTATAATTGTGTATGAATTAATTATGTATGAATTAGTTATGTTGCCATAGAGAGGCAAAAGTTACCCAAAAAATATGCATAAAGATATCTACCCAAAGGATACAAAAACACTAATTCAAAATACACATGTACCTGGATGTTTATCGCTGCACTATTTGCAATTGCCAAGATATGGAGACAACACAAATGCCCCCAAACTAACAGATGGCTGAAAAATATTTGGTATATTTACACAATGGAATATTCTTCATCAATCAAAGATAAATATGTCATTCACAGCAACATGGATGAATCTAGAAGGAATCATGTTAGAGGAAATAAGTCAGAAAGAAAAAAGAAATACGGGATGGTCTCACTTATATGAGGGATATAGGGAAAACAAACAAAGAAATGGACAAGAAAAAATTAAAACTGCCAACAGAACTGAAGCATAGAGCAAGGAAGGGGGAGGAGGGTAAAATTGGGGGAGGGATGGGCACAAGAGATTAAGATGATTCACAGGTGATAAGTTGATGGGAGAACCTCAGGATGGAGAATGATGTAATATATATGTGTATATATATGTGCAATCAATACAAAATAAAATAAAAGAGGATGCATAAAGATATCTTTTTTATTATATATATTTATTTACTTTTAAATTTGGTTGTTTACATATTTAAGTATATATGTAAATACATATACTCACACATATACTGGAATATGTAAACAACCAAATTATTAATAATATATAATAATATTTTATATATAATAAAATAGATATCATATAAAATATATTTTATGTATAATAAAAAGATCTCTATACATATTCTTTTCTAAAATTTTATTTTTTTATTGATTGCACATATGTATACACATAAATATACATAAATATATACATATCATTATCCATCCTAAGGTTCTCCCATCACCTTATCAGCTGTGAACCATCTTAATGTGTATATTCACACATATATACATAATTATGCAAACAGCAAAATTATATATATATAGTTCATGTACTATTTTATATATATGCATTACATCATTGTATTCCCTGGGGTTCTCAAAGATATTTAATTTTGATTTAAAATTTCCGTCATTTATACCAATTTTAAGTTCAGATTAAGTGGAGTCCTCAGGTCCGTATCCTTCATTGGACCCCTCATTCTGGACTAACATTTGCCTTTTTTCCTTCATCCTTGTTAATTCATTTTTTCCTACTCTGTTTGTATTCCTATCTGCAACTCTCTTCATTCTGTGCTATCCTCTGCCTTCTTTTCTTTCCTCTTACATTATACTTCATTCCTTTTCCCCTTTCCTTCTTTCATTCTGAAATAGTCTGAGATCTTGTTGGCATAGAGATGGGAGTGGTAGAATATATAAAAATATCAGGAGTGCATTTGGATGTTCCTTTGATGGTTCAGAATTTGCTCTTTACTGTTCTTTTAACATATTGCCACTCAGGAGGGTCAACTGAGACTCACTGTTAAGTTTTTCTTAGGGTATCCATTACTAGGCATAATCTATTGTTGATATAGTTGATCTAAATCTCTAGTCTCCAATCCATTTAGACATGACCCAAAGCCACCGTCATATATTGAAATGTTGGTCTTTTTCTGGTCATGTCAAGCCTAAATACTTTCAGGTGTGACCTTTTCCCTGCCATGATCACATTTTAAGTTTATTTGGGTTGACTTGAGGTCCTAAGGTAAAGAAAATGACACTCCTTTCAGGAGAGATTGTCTCCTAGCTTTGAGATTATCTCTTCATGGCTAACCCCTCTCTTTGGATAAGGTCAAATTCATACTTGTCTTTAACATCAACATCAAATATAAGATTCAAATCAGGGGTCATTTCACATAGGAAGACTTCCCTGATTACCCAAATGTGAATGAGCTGTTTCTCCTACTGCTCCCATATTAAGCTTGATTCTAACCTCAGGAAACATTGACATCATACATTATAACCTTTTGTTTACTCTTTTAGACAATGAACTTCTTAGGTCAGAAAAATATCCAATTTATCATTTAACATTGCGTCTCTGTTAACGTTATGACACATGGCATAAAATATTCAGCAAATGAGTTTTGAATGAATGTTATATTCAGAAACATCTTTTCTCTGACACTGACCTGCTGTTACAAAGCAAAACTTATAACTTTAGTATCTCCTCTCTTTTACTGTTTTCCTGAGTGATTTCTCAGTCCCTAAAGCTCGGAAGCTGCATATTTTTCAGATATCTGGTTGTGTCCATTCTGGCTTGAATCCTGGAGTGAAAAGAGCTCACCTAATCTCAATTTAGGATGTGTTCATTTACCCAAAATTACACTAATATTGCACATCAGAAAATCAACAAATGCATTTATGTCTTTTGGGGGAAATCCATTTTCTTCTCAGAAATTACCTGACCCCTCTGATTGAAAGGTTGAAGAGATGGTTTCAAAATAGATGATATGTATCTCATGATGGTATGGTGTTTAAAATTAGCACAGTGTGTATCAATTATTTATTTATAGGTGAAAAGAGAAAGAATATAAAGTACTCCTGACTAGTTACCTTGGGATTTTGTTAAATTTAACAACAAAGGATACATGTTTCTTCATTTGATTTGAAATGAGTAACAATGGAAAATAAAGTTATATGTTCTCTCAAATCTAATATAGTACAAACAGCAGCTAAATAAATAAATATTGCAGGTCCTAAAATAATTTCAAGGCAAGAGAACTATATCTCATGGTATGGCCACCAGGGTGCAGTTTTAGGTACAACCTTGTGTTACACTAACCTGAGAGTAAATTCTCAGTAAACTGTGTGCTCTATGCACCTTGCCTACCTGATCCTAATTCTTGTCCAGCAGATGTCTTGTTTCTGCTACTTGTCAAGCACAGAAACTTGGAACTGTAAGTTTTTCCCTCTGTGCCTCAGTTTTTTAAAGAAGCAATGCAGTTTAAGAGTTGTAATTTAGCCAGGTATGGTGGTGTGAGCCTTTAATCCCAGCTTCTGAAGGCCGAGGCTAGGAATCGCTTGAGTCTGTGGTTTTGAGACCACCACAGGCAGCATAGTGAGATCTAGTCTCAAAAAAACAGCCTGGCACAGTGGCAGGTGCCTGCAGTCCTAGCTACCTGGAAGGCTGAGGCTGGGGATTGCTTGAGTTGGTGGGATTGGGACTACACCGGGCAATTTAACGAAAAGAAAAAAAAAACTAAGAATTGTAATTTAATGATAGTGTGCATGGTGATGGGGAATATAAAAAGGAACCCAAACACTGTTTTAAAGAAGCACAGCTTTATAGACTAATAATGATAAACTAACCTGAAACTTTTGTTTCAATTCTTTCATTTTACCAAATAGGAAATTTAGCTCAAGAAAATATAGTGATTTATTCAAGGTCATTTATTTATTTTGGGTAGAATCAATGTTAAGGAAAAGTTTCCAAGGTCTTATTCCGTATTCTCATTATATCCCACTTACTGACAGCATAGTGACCTGGGTTGGAGACTCTAGGAACAGAGAAGAAACAAGTCTGTGGAGGAATAATTGATAGGTGATGAGTCCTAAGAGGTAAAAGTCTACAATTTAGATCGCTAATAATGAAGTGAATAATGCCATCAACTGAAGTAAGCACTGGAGATTGATAGGGAAGATGGTACATTAGCAAAGAACTGAGATAGAAAAAAAAACATACTTAAGCTAGGATGGGAGAATTTAGACAATATTTGAGGAAGAATTTTCTGTGTGTGAAGGAAGCCTGTGAGGTATAATAGGATACTTAAGCATACTGGGAAAATCTCCCCTCTGACAGTTCTTAAAAATAATGTAGTATCCCAGGATAGCTTAAGTGTAGCATTGCTTGTAAATAAGAAGTTGTATTTAATGATTTCTCAAAGTCCAAATGAACCCTGTGATTCTTTGACATGCTTAAATTTAGGATACTTGGTGTGTAAAATGGATGTTGGATATGGGACATAAGAATATGAAGGATTTAAAACACCCTTTGAAATGGGAGGGCAGTCATTTATGCTGTATGGGAAGTTCGGTTCTGTAGTGTCACATTTCCAATTCCTGCAGACTGTAGTGCTTTTAGAAACCCAAAACCGAATCTTCATCCTGTGCACTAATATATGCACCTGGTACGCCTGCCAAGGTAGTTACAGAAAGGAGGGCAGCTATTTCAAAAGGTAGCTTCTGCACCAGAGAACAAGGAATGCTCTCCCCCTTAGTTTTCACTAGCAAAGGAGAGATGATGACCCTGACCAAGCTGTTGCCTCAACAATTTCCTGTTGAAGATGACCCCATTTAACATCTTTTCTGGCTTAATTTGTAAATAGCTATTCTTTGTCACATTTTTTTTCTTCAAAAGTAACCATGGGTTCAAAAGAACTTTAAGAAAAAAATGATTTAAAACAAACAACTTTTTTCAGGCTGTGTGTTTGTGAGAGAAAATGGTATTTCAAAATGTTGCATTAACTTGTCTTTGATTGGAACCCAGGAAAGTTATTTTTTTGGTTGTTGTGAAAATATGTAAACTTTCATGATGTAGACCAAACATCTTGCTGATTTTCAGTAGAGTCTTTTAAAGAATATTTTGATGAGAGATGGTTAAAGTTCCTAGATGTCTTCCTATATGAAGACAAAGTATGTTGAAAGTTACAAACTGATTTTATGATGCATGACTCTTTTTTCAATGACTGTTATAAAGTAGTTGAAAGGATATGGAATAAACGTGGTTGACATAATTAAGTAAAGTAGAAAAACTGGTAGTAATTATACTGATCAAGTTGTAGCAATGTCAGCTAAGTAAAGTTGGTGTTGTGTGATCATTCATTTGGAGATGATGACTGCTCCCAATACCTGTCTGAATTGGATGGAGAGTGTTTACAGGGGTGAAATTTTGTGCTCTGGACCTGGGACCATTGAAGAAGGTGATGCACAAATGGTTATGGCATTAGGGATGTTTTCAAAAATCTAGTGTGTGGGTAAGCTTCAACCTTTCCTGCTTTGAATGGACCATAAAGACTTTCAGAGCTGTTCTGGAGCCTGAAATTTTTTGTAGCAAGAGTCTTTTTTTTCTACTTATTTATTTTTTATTTATATATATTTCACATCATTTCAGTCCCTGGGGTCACCCACCACCTCCCTTCCCCGTCCGCTCCAGCTGGTCCCCTCTCTCCCCTTGTGTAGTTTCATTTGGTTGACCATATAGTAGTGAAACCATTTGGTTTCTGTCCCTTTCTATCTGGCTCATTTCTGCTAGAATGATTTCTTCTAGGTACATCCAGGTGTCTATAAATTCATCAAATTTGTCATTTGTAATTGATGAGTAATACTCCATTGTGTATATATACCACATCTTTTTCACCCACTCATCTGTTCTGGGGCATTTGGGTTGTTTCCATGTGCGGGTTGTTTCCATGTGCTTGCAATTATAAATAGTGCTGCAATAAACATCCAAGCACAGGTGTCCTTTTGTACCCACATTGAGGTCTCCTTTGGGTAGATTCCCAGAAGTGCTACTGCTGGTTCAAATGGTAATTTCATTTTCATGAGTTTGAGTGTCCTCCACACTGCTTTCCATAGTGGCTGGACGAGTTTACATTCCCACCAGCAGTGTAAGAGTGTTCCTTTCTCTCCACATCCAATAAAGAAAGATATAAATAACTATAAGAGGTATAGGGAAATAAATACTAGATTTAAGATCTTGACAAATGAATACACATGTTATGTCACAGAGAAAAAGTTGAGACGAAAGTGCTTCTAGAGTTAGATAAGGCTCATGTGAACTCTGACCTTTTGATGTAGCAGAACCTTTCCACTAGTGATCTTTAGCATTAGCTGTAGTGGAAAAATAGTGGTGGTTTGGGGAGACCACTTGCTGCTATGGAATTTACATGGAAATTACCAGATGCATCAAGGTTCTTGTAGCCTACCAACTTCTCTATGCTTCTGCTAATACCAAGAAGAAATCTATACCACTGAGAATATCTAGCATCACTTCTTGTAAATTTAAATTCTAAGATAAAAACAACTATTTGGGCTTACAGATACGATTAAAATAGTCTCTTCCCCTTCCCTTTTGTGGCCATCGTTGAAGCACCAGCGCCCAAAATGAAGTTCAGTTCCCTTTGTGACTTTTGACTGGATCAAGAATCGTAAAAGGTATTTTAATGCGCCTTTCCACTTTTGTAGGAAGATCATGTCTTCCCCTCTCTCCAAAGAACTGAGGTAAAAGTACAACGTGGGATCTATGCCCATTTGGAAGGATGATGAAGTTCGGGTTGTTCGGAGAAACTGTCAAGGACAGCAGATTGGCAAAGTAGTCCATGTTTACAGAATGAAACACGTCATCTACATTGAATGAGTGCAGTGGGAGAAGGAAAATGGTACCACCGTTCATGTGGGCATTCACCCCAGCAAGGGAGTTAGCTATCACTAGAGTAAAACTGGACAAAGTTCACAAAAAGATCCTTGAATGCAAAGTCAAATCTCTTCAAGTAGGAAAGGAAAAGGGAAAATACAAGGAAGAAATAATTGAGAAAAAAACAGGAATAAAGTAGTCTTGTATACAATTTCATCAAGAACTGCTAAAATTAAAAAAAGAAAAAAATCTCTTTTTGCATTTGCAAGTCAAGAATTGGGAATAGAAAGAAGGATAAGGGAAGCACAAATGCTGGTTTCACAAATGTTACAGAGAGCAGTTTTTTTTTTTAATACCATTCCTTATAATGAAAAACAATTGGGTCTGACAAGAGGAGGAAATACCCTATTATAACATACAAGTCTACAAAATAATCTAATTGGAGACAAGGATTTAAACTAAAATTGGAGAAATTTCTGGCATAAGAGAGGCAAAAGGTGTTTCATATAAGGAAAAAAGATTAGAAACAACATTATCAGATCCTAAAATACAATTTTAATATTTACTCTTCTCTTTCCCTTGCTGAGACATAGAGATATAAATGAATTGGTTGACTTTTTTTAGGTGAGACTTCAAATTTCTAAAATCCAAAGTTAATTTCAACTGTTTAGATTGTCAAACATCTTAAGTAACATTTAGAATTTAATTTTAGAAGACAACAGTTTAAATAACTAGTGTTTGAACCCAAGGTAAATAAAAAAATCTATGTATGTGTATATGTAGATCATTCAAAAAAAGGTTAATTAAACTTGATTCTCTAATGAAAAGAGAACAGGTTACCATAAATATAGCAAATAATACAATTGTATAGGATCTACATAGACTTGGGAGAAAATTTAAGGCAGAATCCCTCCATAATAGGAATATCTTTCCAACTAGCCTGTTGGCTAGTTGTATATCTTTGGAGAACGGTCTATTCAGATCCTTGGTTCATTTATTAGTTAGCTCTTATTGAGTTATGTGAGTCTTTATATATTTTGGATATTGCCCCTTTATCTGGTAAATGATTCGCAAATATGTTCTCTTATTCCCTAAGTTTGCCTTAATTTTGTTGATAGTTTTTCATTTTGTGCAGAAGCTTTTTAATGCACAAATATGAAATCATATTGCGTACCTGAACTTAGTTTATTATACATCATTTATACTTCATTTTAAAAAAAGACAGTGCTTCTCAAACTGATAGATTTAGGGGATCTTAACAAAATGTGTATTTGGCTTCCATGGAGCAGGGTGGAAGCTTAGACCCTACATTTCTGACAAGTCCTCAGGGGATGGCTTTGCTTCTGTTCCTTGGGTCATACTTTGTCATGTGGATGAAGAATTGGGGTAAGTTTCTTGATTCCACTTCATTTTTCTTTACCTCCCCTCCCTCTCCACTAGCAATTGGTCTACCTTTTAATCTAGGCAGATCAGAGTGAATGGTAAAGCTAAAAGGATAAATGGAAAGGAAACTTTCTATAAAATTGTATTTCGGTTAAGTCAGTCATCAGGAGACACATACATCAGTTTGCTAAGGTTGTGCATGGATAATAAATATACCACATGAACTCATTTTAAACTTCACATAGTTTTATTGATAAAGGTAGGAAGTTAAAGGTAGAAAAATTGATATTTCCCACCAAACCACATTTTTTTCCCATTAATAGGTCTCAGTAATCTGAAAACAAAGAAAATTACTACTTAGACTGGAAGGAAAAATAAAGTAGGCTATAGATGATTCAATGACATTATAAGGGTTTCTTTCTGCTTATCATATTAAGTGTATACTTTTCCTCTGGTAAATTGATAGTTTATTGTTCCCTACAAATGAGTGAGCTACAAATGAGTGAGGATGCCAGGGCTGTGCCTAACCCCTTCTTCATCCCAAAGAAACCAATGAAATTCTGGGCATATATTAGCTCCCTGGACACGTTGGTCACATTCAGTGTTTGGACTCTCATGTCTTCATTCCACTGATTTATTTTGCAAACAAAACCCCTCAGATGTCTTTCATTGACAGCTGTAGACCAGTGTGTGCTGGTTCTGGTTTTTACTTCTTTCACTCTTATCCTATTTACTTTTTTTGCATAGAACCTCGTGAAGCATTTGAAAAGCATCCAACAAGAAATATTACAGAGTTCTCTGGGCACAAATTATATAACTTGAGGGTTGTATATATTTGCTAAATTATTGTTGAATTTTGGTTGAGTTTATTATACTTTTTTCTTTATCTGTACATTTGAAAATTTGTATGATTCAAAACTAAAACTAAAGGAAGTAGGGAACCAAAACAAGGGAAAATTCCATTTAAAAGGTCAAATGTATACTGCTAGAGAAATAAATATGAAAATATCCTTATGAATATATGCATGCATATATCTATTAATAAGACTGTGTAATTTGATAGAACTATAAGTTTAAAATTTCCCGAAAGGATTTGAATAATTATTTATTCCTGAAGACTAAAAGGGTCATGTTTTTAGAAGTTTATCACTATCCTGATCTATTCAAGTAGGTTAAAAAATGGTCAAATATGAGGGGATATTTTTAATTTTAATTTATTCTTTTCATTATTATTATTTTTTTTGTTTTTTGAGTTAACATTGGTTTACAACACTGCATATGATTTAGGAACATTAGTTCAGATGTATGTTACCACAACACTACCCACCCCCAAAGTACCCAGAATCCTTCACCATAGTCAAGTAGGCTCCCTCCCTCTCTGCTTCCTAAACCCAACTCTCCTCTTTGGTAGCCTCAATTCTTAAGTCAGATTTCTGGTGTTAGTTTTTTGTCTATCTCTTTCTTTCAATGCAACGATATCATTTCTACACTATATCATACAAGAGTATTAATGATCTAATGATGATCTGCTTTGATGGGACTATGCTTCTTCTAAGTAGGCATTACACTCATATTAAACCATGACACAAAAGGGGCACATTTCACAAACATCTGCTTAAAATGTCAGGATGTTTGGTAATTTTTTCCCATAAAAGTCAGTGGCAAAATTAGAATTGCAACACCGACAGATATCAACATATTTATTAGTAAATGTTCATCATTCATTTCCCACTGAGCTACCCGACAATTGATATGGAAAAGTCATGGTTATAAACCCATGTCCACCACAATCATACAACATACAATACAGATACAACATACAAATCGATCTTTTAGCCTGTTACTTAGGCTTTCTCAGCAGTAGTTTACTCATTTGTAGTAATAATAATGATAATGCGGGAAGAAATTAGAGCAAAAACTTGTTTCATGGCAGAAAATATATCTACCACATTTTTCTTGTAGAAACCCAAATCTTCCATTAGTTGGGAGTAGGGGGAAGGAAGGGGAATTGGGGTTGTTAGAGTGAGGGGATGGTTGAGGGAAAGGAAGGAACTAGCACTTCTTAATCTCTGGGCAACACTTTCAGTAGGCTTCCTTGCACGATTAAGGGCCTATGGTTACTAATTTGATTTTTTCATTTTGTGTTAAGCCAAGCCAGATGGGACATTGGAAAAGACATAGAGGCTTCCCCTGATACCTCCCTGTAGGATAAACGATGCTTTCAGGGTTTTTGCCCTTCAGCAATTAACCTGTATGAGCAGCACCTGTGATATTACGTCCTCCCCCATGATTGTACACACCTGGGCCCAGTGGGTGTGCGCATGCGTGAGAGTCATGGAGGGGGGGGTCTAGTTGAAGAAGATGAAAGGGTGGCATCACGCAGAGGGGCCGAGGAAGAGAAGGAGCGAGAGGTCAAGGGAGAAACAAATGGCTTTCTTTGCTACCTATTATTAAAAACCCTAAAATGATAATTTTTAGGGCTCCGAGATTTCTTACCTGCTACAACTGATGCTGAACCTACTTGGACTGGGATGGGTACCCCACACTCCCCACCGTCTCAAGGTGAATTCTTGGCTGCCCGTTTCCTCTCTCCCTGACTCCCTGGGCACTGATCAGCCTTCCTGAGCCATTGACAGCTGGGTGTTCCTCTCTCAGCAGTCACTTGGGCGCAGGCCTGGAGGGTCTCCTCGCCTCTGCTGTACAGAATGTAACTACAGAGCACCGCCCTGGTGGAGGTGAACCTTCTATCCATTACTGGTTCTGGTAAGTAATGCCCGCTTCTGCCTTGGGTTCAGTGACGGCTTGTGGAAGGGGAGATGTCTGATGCCAGACCTTTGCCCCCAACCGGGGCTTGGCAGGTAGTGGAGTGACTGGCAAGTGGGAACACCTGGAAGCTGATATTAGGTGACCTCGTGCACTGCGCACATGCACCACCTGGAGATCCGCGGTATGTGAGCGCTGGGCATGTTTCACTGAGCTGAATACAATGCTGTGTACATTAACAAGCAAAGAAAACAGGCTCCGAGACAGAAGGCATGGAAGAAAGGGAAAGACTTTTATATTTTCTATCTGTGAATTAGCTGAGTTTTAATTGTGGACCCCACATTTTCATTTTGTTCTTCATCCTGTAAGTTATTCAACCTGTTCTTAGTGTCACGTGCACATTAGATTGCTAAAAATATTGAATGAAGCCAGGTATAGGAAGCATTTACTAAGGCTCTGGTACACAGTAGGTCTAACTTGTGGACCCTCACAAATGAAAAAATATTTGGAAGGAAATTCTGGAAGGGACAAAAAACCAAAAACAAACAAAAACGACCACAATCATGAGTGATACCTTTTTGGATGTCTGTCTTTGGTTTGGGTAGCTATGATTAGGACCTGTGTTTTTCCTTTGTTATTAGAGGGTTTCTTTTGATGATTCATTTGCCAGGTTTGTATCATTTAGAGAGTGGTTTAGGAAAATGAAAGTCTGTTTGTAAGAGCTGTTTGAGAAAGGAGGATTGATTGGCTAAACAGATTATTTAGAGCCCCAGTCATCCAGCCACCTGAGCAGTATGCTGAAACAAGTTATAAAGCTAAGCAGTTGCTGGACTAAGAAGCTGCTTCTAAAACCTTTGCTTCAGCCCATCCTTACCCAGGTATATTTGCTGTTTCCTTCTGTGTGTTTGAGGTTCAAACTAGAGCTTGACAAAAAAAGACAAGAATCTGTGAAACTTAGAGTCTCCACAGACAGAAGAAAAACAACAAAAAAACCACCCCCTGGGAGTAGAAATATCTGGTCTACCTTGGTGTACTAAGAATATTTAACCTAAAGAAAATTGACAGTTTGTTGAGAAACATTTTCCAGAAAATTACGCCTTTATCGTCTTTTATCTCATTTTACCTTTGCCACTAACCCATGAGCAGTAAAACCTGGAAAATCCTATAAAGTATTACAGCCAATAAAATAGTTCATGATTATAATATGTTTGGTCTGGGGAAATCTATTTTTGTCCATTACATGGTACATGGAGTGCACTGTACTTTCTTCCAAGTAACTTTTGGAAGATATCTGGCAAAATAATTCAATATGACTAGCAGTTATTTTCTGGAAACTGGTATTGTTTTGACATGGAGATCATTGAAAACATATGGTCTTTCATGTCTCTTGCCTTGTGCTTTCCTTGCAAATGTTTATATTTGCTTGTGGTAAGATGCATTAAGTTTCATAATCCTGCACAACCTTCTGGTACACAGATTCACTGTCAAGCAGTGCAACTGGGGGAACAGAAGTTTTTACAAAAAAGATGAGATTTTCTTATGTAGCTATGCATTTTATACCACACAGGTGCCAATTTTGATTTTTTTCCTAATGTTCAAATTTCAAGGCAACTGCTTGGATGAATTAATTTTTTGCTACCTTCCTAATAGTTCCTATTCTTCCAAGATCAGGTAAATCTGACCAAAATTTATCAGCCCATAAGTGACAGTAAAGTCCGTGTTCATTTAACCTCACAGTGTGGTTTCTAGACTGACCCTTGTGATTATAATGGTAAATGTTTCCTGGACATATGGTGGCATGAGATGGTTCAGTTGAAAGGTTTTTCTTTGACACAAGATGACTGTCAAAAATATATTTTCTTCAAGCACCGTGATAGTCTCCTGGCTATTGCTAACATTTAATTTTATGTACAGAATGTCTTTTTAAGTGTTTGTTATATTTAAATCAAGAAAGTAAAAGGTGGCAGTAGCAATACTTACAATATTGGAAATCTACAGAAAATTTTGAAGACATATGTGTACATACTTTAATAAGAACTCACTTTTAGAATTGAGGTATTGAAATCAAATTTCAATTAGACATTGCAAGTTATTCAAGTTTTAAATTTTGATTTTTATTATACACACAATAATTAGTAGATTGCAGACCATCTTTTGAAACCGTATGTATGATTTTACTTCCTTGGTCTTGGCTTATGTTGATGGTAAGATCAATCTGAAATTATGTGGTCTGTGTTAAATTAAGAATGACCATATCATGCTGGTGATATTCTTTATATTAAACTGGAATTCTGAGGCCTAATTATGGTATTGGGAAAAACCTTAGTGTATTCAATCTTGAAAAGTCCTCAACTTTTTATCTCAAACTCTTATTATTTATGTAATGAAATATCCCACTTAAGTTTTAACTACTCAAATTATTAGAATTTTGTCTTTTTTAGAGAACTTCTGCATACTAAAGAAAGTTTGAAATGAAAGTTCCTGCTCCCAAATTTATGACAACGCCAATTAAAATATCAGCTCAATTATACTGCCCAAATGCTTATTTGATAATGAATGTGTTTTTCTAAAGTGAATAATTTTCCACTACTTTGGGCCAATTTTTAAAGAAAAATTATTTAATCTTTATTTGTGCTATTAAAGAAAGGCAAAACAGCTTGACTCTAAGCACTTTGGAATTCATTCAAGATTCAAACTGTTAACTATCTTGGGTTTTGTAGATATTATCCACCTGTAGCAAACTGAAAAAGCAGAAAGGGCTATACTCCTAGAACATTTTCCAGTTAGACCATTAAGTACTTTCTGGAGATATTTTTCTTTTTCTGAAAAAGGTGGGCATTGAGTGCTCTATTTGTTCTATTTGTTTTGAGAAGATGATAATAGCATCAAAGAAACAATCATTTTAAAGATGTGCAAATATACCCATTGAGCACATGAATGCTCAAGGATAAGGCACTTTGGAAGGGATTGGACTTTATGGAAATTACATGGGCAGAGGGAGAGAAGAATCAGGCCAATGCTTATGAGTATGATTAAACCATTCTTATGTGGGTATTTAACTAGAATAGAGACAAGTCATCCAGAACCTGATTGAAGTGAGTTAATTAATATAATAAGCTACAGACGCAAGAGAAATCAAGGTGCTTCAAAATGATTTATTTTGATTAGTACTAAAATTTGTCGACTCATAATGAAACCAGTATCTAGGAGCATCAATATTTCTAGATTCTATTTTAAAAATTCTGACACGGTCTATTATTGTAGGCAAAGAGACTCTAAATTCGATTATTCAGTTTCACTGAAAACATTTTATTCAACGAAGAGATGTAGAACTTATGAAAAGTACATGCCACAATATTGTCAGAATTAATAGCCACTGTCTTGTAAATTCTTGATATTCTGGGTGTATTTCTTATTATGATCTTAATTGCCTGAAATCTGTTTGGCATGCTTTGTAATCTCTCCAAGGGGTCCTTGTCCATCTCTAGTCAATGAGATGCTTTGTGTTTGAACATTTCTATTCTAGCCATTAGAGCCAATCAATAGAGCAAGTTTCTGAGCCTGAAATTGAAGAATTTTAGTTTGAAGCTTTGAAGCCTGGGAACATTTTTGTAGTGAAAGTCACAAAGCAGAACTTTGCCCCATGAATGTATACTGTAAAATCAGTCAAAATGTAATTTAGCTAAGATATTTAAGTATATTTTAATCTCCCAACTTTAAAATAAAAAATTATAAAAATGTTATGGTTGAATTCTTTTTTCTTGCTGTAAGTGGTTTTCAGTATATCAGGATAAACAGAATTTAGTCCAAGAACACTCAAGGTATTTTTTGAGGAAAAATGATTCTGATGATTTTATTTTGTCTAGACCTGTTCCAGCCTCATGTAGTTATGTGTGAGGAAGGTAGCTTTGTGCCTTGTGAGCTATGCTGTCTCCTTTCACAGATTTAGTCAAGAAATGTAATGGGTTACAAAAACAAATTATCCAAATTTGAGGCACTTTTAAATTTTATTTGGGGAAGTCTTTGTACTACTTGCTTGAATTAGGAAATTTTTAAAAACAGCAAAATCTTTGTAGAAACTGGCCTCTGTTCAGAAACTGAAAAGGCTAAAGGTCTGAATTTGACCACTTGCAAGGAGCCATTGAGAGAGGACCCTTGTAATTCTCTTGGCTTAGAAATTCTTCATAATTGTAATTTGTTCTTAAAAAGAAATCTCTAGGCTTACTTTAATGAGAAGTCTGGGAAAATATCCTTCACTTGATGACTCCATTTTATCAGTTCATACTGGGAAAATAAACTAAAATCAAGGTCTTCTGTGATACTATATGCGATTCTGACTCATTCCAGAGTTACAATTTAGAAACGTTTATAAAAAGTAATGGATGGTTAACAATACACTGTAGTGCCGGGCATGGTGGTGCATGCCTGTAAGCAGGAGCTTTGGAAGCCACGGTGGGGACCAGGGATCACGCGGTTCAAGTCCCGCTTGGGGCAACATAGTGAGACCTAGTTCAAAAAATATAGCTGGGTGCGCACCTGTAATCCCAGCTACCTGGGAAGCTGAGGCTGGGGATCGCTTGAGTCCATGGTACCCTGGGTAACATGAGCCCGTGGTTCTACGGGCAAAAATAGCGAGACCTAGTCTCAAAAGAACAAAAACAACAGCAGCAGCAACGACAAAAACATAGTAGAATCCAGTTCTGTAGAGTGTCATATTGTCAGACTGGAAAAGCCTAAGAATTTGAGGTCATTTTGTCTAACTCAGTGACTTCCTTTCCCTATGCAGCAAGTAAACCAAGGACTGGGCTGACATAGTTGCCAAGGCTTATTTATGCAACAAGGTACAGAAGTGGGTGAATGACAAATTCCTACTTCCGGCCTAGTGATCAATTGTTTTGGAGGGTGTGCTTTCTAATAGACTATGAAAAGACATGCCATAACCCACACAGTTGTACACTCTGACACATGGTCTCTCACAAGTTTCTAAACAAGAAACTTGTGAAACCTATCTCATTTTATCTATCATTTCAAAATCAATAAAGTTTTTCTAAACAAACAATTCTAGAGAGAGTAGCTGAAAACTTAATTGCATTTACTTGTATGTAGAATATTCATATCATTCTAAGGTACAAAATCACTGTTGAATCAAACACTCCAGTCTTATAGATCTTTTCATTGGTTTCTTCTTTATCTAGCTCTGGCATTAGATATCTTGGGGAAGAAAGGTTGGAAATGCATAATTTTCTTTATTTCCATTTCAACTCCTGTCCCCCAATTCCAACCTTCTTTTGCTCTATTTAAATGATGAATTTACCTTCTAACTATTCTTTTCCATTTCTTCTTCCCCCTGAAATTTTCTTTTCCTTTTCTACATTAAACTTCTTAAAACATATCTCTAATCAGCTACTTAAATCTTCAGATAATTTCAAAGATTTGTCATTGGCTAGCAAATGAAGAATAAATGCTTTCAATCTCATGCTCAATATCTTCTGATCTTTTATGGTGGAGATCAAAATACTCAGATGTCTATATGCATTCATCACTTAAGAACTACTTTTGCTTTTATTATAAAACAATGGCAACAACAATAATAAAAAGTCAGCCTAGTCATAATAAACGACAACTGACATTTGCAGAAGCAATAGAAAGTGTTAGGAACTGTGACCATTGATGGTTTGTGCCTTTTCCAGGAATTCATTTCTGTCCATCTCCACTGATCACTGATATGTGGAAATGCAGGCCAGCATCTCTACCAGTAATTGAGGAATAATACATTTAGATTTTTATGTGCAAATGACCTGTATTTAAATACTGGGTTTTCCTGTCTTGTTTCTTTCAGTGGCTGGATCAAGCAGTTCGTCAGGCAGGTACATCCATCTCATGGTCTGACAGTCTGTTTCCTCTGGGCTGTAATGTTTTTCTTCCCTTCTTTAGGCTTCGGGTTCCTTGCTCAACCATTCTCCCCTGATGAACTCCACGGTCTTGCTTCTCTACCTTTGATCTTCTGTTCTAGGAAAATTCTTGTGTGCAACCTATTGATATTATATAGTTGCAGTCTACTTCATGTTCTGTTTTTCTTGAAACTCCTCTCGACACTCTCAGTGAAGCACCTAATGTTCTTAAAAACTTTGGGTAACTTTTTTGTGGCCCCCTTTTTGCCTAATCTTTGCAGATCATCTCTTTATACTTACATGATTATAATTGGGTATAATATACATGAGGTAAGACTATCTCCCTGGGAACTCCAGTCTTTGCAAATAGCACATAAATATCACTGATGGTCAGTAAGTATGATTATGACCTTGTCAAGAGATGGAAGAAACATTCTGTATTTGGAAATTTTTGTTTCAATTTACAAATTGCTGTCCATCTACTTCTTATCGAAAGGAGGTAGGCCTATCCAAACTTCTTCCTCCTAAAGCTCAGAGACCATTTTGTTCACATCTGTAAGAACACACTTCGTGGTACACAATGAAATGGAATCTGCTTACTTTAAGGAGGAAAGGTATTGCTGTTTAGAAAAATCACCTGGTATTTGGAAAGTTGATCTTCTCACCAGGCTGGTGCTCCTTTTCCTTTTGCAAGAAAACAACAGATTGCTCATTCTTATCCTCATTTTTAGAATCTTTACTTTCTTTTTCAGTTGCCATTGCTCAGTCTTCAGTGCTTTGAACCAGAGTTTTCTCTGCATGCTGAGCAGTGAAGTGTTTGAACTGCTCAGAACTAGCAGCCACGCCAGCTTCAACAAAGCTAACACTAGTCATGTATTAGAGTATATTGGGAAGTTAGTCATGCATATTTAAAAACACTCAGCCTGAGACTACTTTATTGGTGAATGATAAATGCTTTGTGATTGGCGAATGATAAATGCTTTGTGATAACTATCACACAATATTGTGGGTTAAGAGATAAACATAACAAAAGGTAGATCCTCCTTTTCAGATGTAGAAGAGCCTTTATAGAAAGAAGTTCTCTTTTATAGCGCTCGTGTTCAGAGTATCCTAATAGTGCTCCTTACTAAGTTTGAGAACTTTATTTATTTATTTATTTATTTATTTATTTATTTATTTATTTATTTA
>PVHY01004827.1:0-89502 GCA_004024945.1 Uropsilus gracilis | reverse complement strand
TCCCAGCTACCTGGGAAGCTGAGGCTGGGGATTGCTTGAGTCTGTGGTACCCCAGGCAACGAGAGCCTGCGGTTCCCACGGGCAAAAATAGTGAGACCTAATCTCAAAAAAAAAAGTATAGCTGAGTGAAACTTTTCTGGAAGGCAATAGGTGTCTCAAGTCTTTGTAAAAGTCACACATCTTTATCTAGCAAATCCATATGGAGAAAAATTTGTAGTGACCTGTGCATGTAAAAAAGTAACGACATATCTATTCTGATTCCCCATCACCTAAAACATCAAGATTGGACTTTGTGATTTTCAAGGTGGTTTCAAATGCTTACTCATCATGTTGATAGTGTTCAGAGTAGTGTAGTCAAGTGGTCAATGAAAGGCCTGAACAGGAAGCCAAGGCCACTGTGGGATGGGAACAGCAGAGTGAGTGGCTTCTAAGTCATCAGCTATTCTCTCATTTGCCTGTATTTTCCAGGCAAGTCCCACGTCTGTCTTCTGTCTACCCACAATTACAGTTCTGGGTCGTATTTGGGACAGCTAAAGGTGTGAAAGGGTACAGACCAGCATTATTGGGAGAGTTCAACAGTCACATGCTGGGGAGGATGTGGTTGAAGTTACACAAGCGTCTGGGCTGTACGGCTTCGAGAATTCTCTCATGCGTAAAAACACACCATGAGTGAAACACTGTCCGCCCAATGGGTCTGCGTGCAGAGTGTTTCTTTACCCCTATTAGCATTCTGCGTAGCATGTGTCCTACAGAATGCAAAGTTGGAAACTTCTAGATTGATCAAAATACTAGATCTTGCCAAAGCAGAAAAAAAACACCCCTTCAGGCCAGCCTTTGTTGCCATGACTTCAGGATCATGCTTTCTAAGCTTTCATCAGTACTCATCAGACTCATTTGAGTGTTGGTCAGCGAAGACCCCCACCTTACAAGCCGTGGGCTCTCAGTCCTGCCGCACTCGAGTTGCTAAGGCCCCTCCACAAACAACACATGCACCAGTTGCCAGATTTGCAGGTTTCGATGACAAGACTTCTGTGCTAGCTGTCAGTCAGGAGAAGCCTGGAGAATTCTCAAGAGGGTTTTAAAAAAAACGCCCTGGCAGATGTGCGTCTAGAACAAAATCCCACATTCCATTCTCAAGCCGAATGTTGTCTTGAGGCAAAGGGCCACGTATCTAAGAGGACAGCAGGGTTCACCTTGTATTGTCAACAGTAAATATGTCAATCACAATCAGAGAGTGCCTGACAGACTGTGATTCATATTTGCATCAAATCCAAAATAGCTGCCTACAGCTGCCTCTGGATTAGTGTCAGTCTGGGACCCGCAAGAGAAGCTTCTCCCGGGCCCGCAGTCACTGCCTCCTGATTTGGCATCTCGGGCAGAGCGGCTTGGCATCCAGGACACTGAAAAATGGGGTCCCATTTTCTGCCTCCCACATCACAGCTCCACACTGCAGTGGGCTGCACCCGAAGTAAAATGACAAGACAAAAGGAGAGTAACAGCAGCTAGACCAGCCAGCCCTCCTCCACTTTCCTGCTGGCACATGATCAGATTTCTGCAGTTCGTACCTGTAAGCTTGGACAACTAGCGAGGCCCCCTGAGAGGGCTTGGGTTTCAGCTTTCAGGTGAAATTTAAACTTCCCTGAGAAGGTGCCTAGCAAGCTCACAGCATTAGCCATCATCATAACTCAGTTGTTCTCTCTGACTTGGCTTCAGTCCATAAAGAGAATATGAGTCAGGATATTAGGTGCTTTCTCCAAAGCTGAGAAAGTCTATGTCTGAGCCAAGAGTGAGATGTTTTCCATGTTTTTCTCTTCAAATATCCCTCTACTTCTCTGCTTCTTTCTCTTCCCCATAACTATACTAGATGATTCTCATGGGTATGTGAATCTGTCCAAACTCATCAAATGAGATACATGAACATGGTTGTTTTTTTAATATAACAATTAAAAATAAAGTAATCTCAATTTTTATTAAATTGTGAGCATAGTCTGTTTCTATCTCTAGCAGATGTTTGTGAATTAGGTGAGGAAGCAGGGCCGAGTGATGAGGATGCTGTTGCTGCAGTTCACCTGCCTTGAAGCTTTGGTTCTTGTCAGACTTTTGCAGGAATGATTTGGGGGATTTCATGAATATCTTAGATAAAGTGTCTACTGTGTTTGGCAAGTAGTTTCTTGGGTGGGGGGGAAGCTTTTTCAGGAAGCTCGTTGGTTCCATCCCAATGTATATTTCATCCTATTAAGACAAGGTAGTAAATCAAATAAACAGAAGTCATTCATGACCAGAGCGACCTGGTCACTATGAGGATCTGGTAGTGAAGTCTTTTCCCTGTGGGACAGATGGACACCAAAGAGTCAGGCTTCACACCAGCAGGGCTCAGAGAAATTAAAAGCTGGGATTCTGGGAAGAAAAAGAGGAGGCAGGCTGGAAAGCTGGAAGGCAAAGCTAAGCTGGGTGAGGTAGTGCTGGCAGTGGAGAGGTGAAAGGGTCAGGGGAGACCAGGGACAAAAGAGAGAAGTGTGAGTCCAGGCAGGAGGAAGGCAAACAACTATGGATAGTGTAGGGGCAGTTTGGGGAGCTAAACTCAAATAGGTAAACTAAATAGGGAAACCTGGCTGTAGGGAAAAGTGCCCGTTAACACAGGTAGGATCAAAGAGATATAGCTCAGGCCCAAGAGCACCCAAACTAGGGTCCTATGTAGTCCTGTACTTGTAGCCAGTCATGAAGCTTGACTTAGATAGTTAGTGCCTGGGGTAACAGTAATGTTGTGGGCTGAAATCAAAGATTCACAAGAAATAGCTTTACTTTGGAGATTTTCATTCTCTTCAGGAAATTTCCACTTCAAGGAACTAAACAGAGCAAATGAGCCTGGGTCCATCCATACAGGAACCTGGAACACTGCCCACCTGAGGCAAAATCGCTCAACCAGAAGCAACCAGATTGCCTCACATGTCTGTCTCTGTCTCTCTAGTGGGAAGGAGCAGAGGTCGTCCAGGCAAGAAACAGAGGTGGTCCAGGGACCTTGAGACCAGCAGCTACACCTTCATGTCCAGAATTCTTTAGAGTTCACAAGAAGTCATGTATTTTATCTCCAATTTGAGGAAATTGAGGTGACTAAGGTTAACAGTTTAAGGATACAGATAGAAGATGCTGAGAAGCTGGGCACGGTGGCTTGTGCCTGTAAGCTTTAGCCTATGAAGCAGCCGGGGCTAGGGATCGTGGTTCGAGTCCTGCCTGGGGCCCTAGTGAGACCTAGTTCCAAACTAGTGAGACCTAGTTCCAAAAAAAAAAAAAAAATAGCTGGGCGTGGTGGTGCACGCCTGTAATCCCAGCTACCTGGGAAGCTGAGGCTGGGGATTGCTTGAGTCTGTGATACCCCAGGCAACAAGAGCTGCGGTTTCACGGGCAAAAATAGCGAGACCTAGTCTCAAAAAAAAAAAAAAAAGAAGAAGAAGAAGATGCTGAGAAAAACCAAACCAGAATCCAGAGAATTCCAGCCAATATTTGTACCTGTGCAAAATAGAATAGCTCATTGCACAGATACTGTGGGACTGGGAGATGAAAAATCACCAGTGAATACCAAGTATGATGACTCCAGCATCCCTTTCAGCTTTGACATCTTTCCTATGCCACCGAGGAGACTTCAGTAATGCAAAACACATCTTCTCACTGATGATGCTAACCCTATTAGGCACATGATATCATAGAAACAGATTTACCAATTTCTAATAATGACAAGACAATGTTCCCTGAATGATCAATGATTCTTGAGTGTGCATTTTCTTGGGGGGAGTTCTGTCTCAGCTTCTTCACACAAGTGCTACAACTTTGGAAGCAGACATAGATTATCCTAAGTGTATTCTTAAGGATATTAGTTGACATTCAAAGAAAATTGGTTTGGTGGTCAGTTAAGACTGGGGAGCATAGCTGCAGTGGAAAGAGATGTGGCAATGGAATCAGAAAAATCTCAATTTGGGCTCCTGTTTTTCCATTTTGTTGATGACATGACCTTGAAAAGTCATTCCTATCTAGTAATTCTCCAATGTTTTGCAGTCTATGAGGCATAAACATCAATTGTTATTTGAATGGGATAATGTGACAGCTTTGGAAATATATAATGAACCCAAACCACATTAATGGAGTAATGACAATACATTGGGAAACTTTATATCCATTTGTATCCCCTGCCTACTTGCTCCCTAGAACCATCTGTTGCAGCCATAATCACCACTGTAACTGTTTGGAGATGAAACTTTTAAGAGATAATTTATGTTAAGCGAGTTCATAAGGGTAGACTCCTAATCTGATGGAGTTTCTGGCTTTAAAATAACATCACACACACACACACACACACACACACCCTCCCAAGGAAAGGCCATACAGCAGAAGTCAGGAAGAGAGCGTTTACCAGAATCCAACCACACTAGCAGCCCCCCCTCCCCCATCTTGAACTTCCATCTTCCAGAACAGTGAGAAAATAAAAGTCTGTTGTTTCCATCACCCAGTCAATGATATTTTATGTCAGCCTGCGCTTAGGTATCCGTATGTGCTAATAATATGCTCCATGCTTCTATTTATATTTTTACAGTTGGTGTACAGCATTTAGAAATGGAAGTGGGCATCGACATCAAAAACCCACTCTTGTCATAAAAATCCTCTATGGGAGCAAAATGGCATTTTTGAGAATAAGGAATGACGATCAAATGCATAGATGTTAAAGGAAAAGGCCTTCGTACCACAAGTGACCCTGTGTAAGTCTCAGTTTCTAAGATGCAAAAAGAGTGCCCTAAGGAAGAAACTCACACAGAAGCTAAAGAATTCAGGGAGTGATCTTGTTTATATTAGTGCCAGTTCAAGAAACATTGAAATGGATATGCTTTGTATTTTCTCATTCCAAATGAAAATAACTATTAAGACTCATGTTAAAAGATGATATTCTTGCATCTGACATTAGCTATTTTACTGAGTAGAAACTTGCATATGAAAATATCAGTCAGCTTTTTTGGTTCATTCTTGGAGAAAAAGGCCAGGCTCTCTAGAAGCACAGAACTCTTGCTTATAATGATAACATGCATTTTTCCTTTATCCCCCCCCATCATACTTTAGTTATTAATTTAATTTAATGATTCATCTCCATATATACAATAATATAGGCAACTACTGTTTTCATAGGTCATTTTTGTTAGGAAAGATTCTGGGGCAGCATTTATTATTGCTATTGTCATTGCTGGTAAAATTCACACACACAACAAAAACATAAGTAACTATTTTAAAGTATACAATTCTTCAGCATTTAGCATATTCAAAACAAAACTTTTTCTTTTTATAGGCCATTTCCCTCACCACAATAGGAGACTCCCTATCTGTGAACAGGTACTTTCCAATTTTAGTATATGTGCTGCCGAAGCGAGCACAGAACAGGTACTTTCCTTCCCTCCCTGTCTCCCAGCTCTTAGAGCAAACAATTGACTTTAAACAAAAAACAAGACATTTTTTATGCAGCAGTTTTAGGTTCACATATCAAAGTTAAGGGAAGTAGATTTTCCATCTACACTCTGCTCCAATATATGTACAGCATACTCTGTTTCCAACATGCCCCCCAGAGTGGTAATTGTTATAATGGGTGAACCAGCATTATACATTATTCTCACCAACCAAAGCCCATGGGTTACCTTGGTTTACTCTTGGTGTCATGCATTCCATGGGTTTGGAAAACACATGATTATATGTATCCATCATTATGATATACAGCCTATTTTCACCAGTCTAAAAATCCTGTGCTCCATGAATTCATTCCTCCCTTTCTACCAGCTCCTGGCAACTACTGATCTTTCAAATGTCTCCATACTTTTTCCTTTTCCAGAATGTCAGCTATTTGGAATCATAAGATATGTAGTCTTTAAAGATTGGATTCTTTCACTTAGTAATATGAGTTTAAGTTTCCTCCATGTCTTTTTATGGCTTGATAGCTCATTTCCTTTTAGTACTGAGTAATATTCCACTGTTTGGATGGATCATGTTCACTCATCTATTCACTGGGAAAGCATTTTAATTTCTTTATAGGTAGTTGACTCAATAACTTAAAGGGTGTGTAAAATATTCCTAGGAGATTATCTCCTATATCTTCTGACCCTCTTTCTTCATCTCTTGGTTTATTCATAGCTTCATTTTTTAAAATAAATATTTATGCTAGTAACATAGAATTTCACAGCTATCATTATAAAGGGGGAAACAGATGATGAACAGCTAGCTATAGAACTAATTTTGTTTAGATAAAATTTTGGTAATATCTACAAAAAAAATAGCAAATACTCTGAGACTATAAGGTAGGATACACTGATCTTGTCCGGGATTGGTCAGCAAAGACTTTGCTGAAAGCTCACTTGTGTAACCTAGGAATGTAAAGTCTGAGAAGGTAGTAAGGGAAAAAAAGCAAAGAGGGCAACTGCCCAAGGAAAGGCACAAGGTGAATGTGGGAAACCAGAAGAGATGAATGTAACCCATGTGGCAAGCAAATGGGCATTTAGCACAGCAAAACCTGGTGCTGAAAGCAAAACTCAGGTAACATATGACCTTGTGAGCTTTGGAAAGAACTTTAAGTATTAGGCGCAAAGGAAAGCCACTAGGGGGTTGAACGTTGAGGAGGATGGTCTTGAGGAATGTTTCTCTACTTCCATGGGCATCTCCTGATCTCTCAGGGTTTTCTTCTCCAAAGCAATGTCATTCTGGCTAGAGAAGAATGGAAAGAACTACCTGGCATTTGGTGATGTCGTGTGCCTGTCTGTTTGGGGAATTTGTTGTTCCTTCTGAACCTAGTGAAATATTTAAACACGCTGGACACCTATGGACTCTGATCAGAGAAGAGTAATTGGTTAATGGCTGCGAAGTGCTTTCTGGGCAGAAATATTACAGTGACCCTGCATGAACGGTGGCAGGTGGCAGAGCCTCAGGGCATGCTTTTCTGCTCTGCTGTTCTCCCCACATCAGGTCACCTGGTTCTGCTGCTATAGCTAAGTCTATGCCATTCTGGGGAAGAGAAAGTCTGCAGCGTGAGCAAGGCTTTATTTGCTTCATTTTAATCTCAGATAAATGCCGTCCCATGGAGAGCAGTCGGGATGGCCACTCATTCCTGCTTAAGACACAGTCATTAGACATCTTTGACTGACCTGCCTTCCTGATGCAGCAATTTCCTGGAGTGTGGAGAAGAGGAGCCAGGAAACCCTCAAACCCCACGAACTGTTTGAACTTAATTAATTTTAGTCAATTGGCCTTAATTATGAAAGCCAAGCCTTAAATTCCTCATCAAGAGAGATTCATTCATTTATTCATTCACTAAATGAATAAAATTATTCATTCAGTAATTGGATAACTATTTGCTGAATGCCAGGCTAGATGGGGAGACACAATAGTAAGCAAAACTGAGTTCCTGTCTTCAAGGGGAAAAAAATGCAAAGAGTAGGTTGTTGTATTGAGGAAATTATAGCAGTTGTTAGAAGAATACATGGATAAACTAGTACATTTTTTTGTATGAACTCTTCATTCTGAAATAATTACAGACTCATAGGAAATTTCAAAAGTATTACAAAGCTTCCCGACGTGTCCTTCCCCAGCTTCCGCTACTGGTAATATCTTACACAGCAAGATATTAATATTACTATGACCTATAGAACTTATTCAGATTGTAATAGTTTTTACTGATCTTTTCCCTATATGAATCTGTACAGAGTTCTGTGTAGAAGGAGGCAACTCTCGAGAAAGACCGAACATATTATCAAGCACCCAAATCTCTGCATCTGGGACTCCATTCCATTTGGGTCACCTCATGAAAAGACACAGTGAAACTCAATACATTCTGCCTTTACCAGTCATTTCTACCCCAGTGGGAAATAATTTATAGCTTCTTTCTTAAACACTGCTAAAGAGCAGATTTGAAGAGTGAACCATGAAGGGTGGATAAATGATAGGTGAACAAGATACTGGACACAAACTCTGTCCATGTTAGTTAGATGGTGGTCAGTCTACAAATTCAATTCAGGATTGTCTGAAACAGAAATACTGACTCTGAATCTACAGTTCTCACTTAGCTTTGGTAGCCTTATCATGAACCACTTAATAATAAATTACACTTTTCTATGGAACTCTTTTGCACTGTTGGGTATGGTAAATTGATTGCAAAAATGGTTGTAGCTTTCCAGCCTTGTCTGAATTCATGACCTTTACATGTTGTTTGAATATCTTCCCTTCCCCACAAGTCTGGGTTGCTTTTGTGATTTTTTTCATATATCTAGCATGCAAAAAAAAAAAAAAAAAAAAGTGAAGGTCTGGTAGCTTTTTTTTAAAATTTATTTTTATTTTTTTATTTTTTAAAATTCATTTTATTGATTTGTCACAATTGAGGTCTGGCAGTTTCTAAATCTATGCCTCAAAAGGTTTCCTTTGCTCTCTCATATCCTGCCTCACCTGGTGAACGATCATGAATTCGTCTGCTGGTTGATAGGAGACCATGTGTAACAAAGACAAGGGCATCCCAGACATCCAACCAGCTGACTATAATCACGTGAGTGAGCTCAGTTGCCATCCAGTCTTGACCCAGATGAATGATACCACCTCAGCCACCGTAATTAGCAAACTAAATATCTATTAATACCTACCACTCAGGTTTCTGGTTGTTCTTATGCAGAAGTGTTGTGGTAATTCTCTCTCATGTTGGGCATCTAATTTTCTCTGCCTAGATACAGTGGATCCAGAGCTTTGTCTGAGTTATGCTAGATTTCTGTCTTGTGAGAGCCAGCAGCACCCCTCTGGTAGAAAGACAGTGATGGGTTTTGCTCCTGTGTACAATAGAGCCCACAAATCTCTGGCAGGCTGTTCTTCGGCAGGACTAGAAGCAGGCTGCCAGCACCATCTTTCAACCGGAGGAAGTTAAATCGAACACTAGGCCCTGGGTCCTACCACTTCCCATCCCCGAGAAGGGTAAGACCTGATTTGGTGCTGAAGTTTCAGCACTAGGTTTCTAAACACTAGGCCAGGCTACACTGTTCTCACATGCAGATATCTGTGCAAATATTTCCAGGTGGGGGAGAGCATCTTTTAGCAGAGCCTGAATTGTGATACTCCCCAGCGTCAGTAGATGTCATGTAACTCCATAGTTTCTCTGACCCTGACAGATATTTTTGTAAAATTATGCTTCACACAAAGTATTGATCTATCTCAATTCCTTTTCAAAGACTGAAATTTTCTCCAATGGACCAGAAAAAAAAGTATAATGATGATCCATTAACAAGCATTTTGTCAATTAATTCTCATTCATACTTTATGGCAAAATCTAGCAAATCAACTACTGCTGTGGACCCTAGTTACTGATTCCAAACACAAAGCCATCAATAACTTCAATGACTATTTGCTTTCATTACCCATCCTCACAATAATCCTATAAAAAGCTTTCATTTCTAGGCAAGTCACAAATACAACCCAACAACTCAATACTGCCATTGCAGTGTATCAGCTGATGCCTTTCACCAATCAATATAAAGACTGAGCTTTCTCCCTCCAGTGGAAAATAAAGACCATGGACCTAGAATCAGCAAATCAGCCTGGGCTTTAACAAAGTTAAGAAGGCTTATTTGGGTATTGTCTGTTAAAAAAAATTAGCAATTCTACCCTCTCCGGGGCTCAAATCATTTGCTATAGGTGGCACTTAAAGGAAACCTTCAGGTAATCCAGGATTGTTCTGGAGCTAGCTGGTTGTCACCCATGCAAACTGTGTAAACAGTATTTTACTAGTAGTCTAAACCTAAATTTTACAACCACCATGCATTAGACTTCCTCAGAAGCTTCTAGAAATGGGCACATCTTCAGTCACAATCCATGCTCTCATTTTTTAAAAACAGTACTCAGAATGTGCCAACCTTGAAAAGTTAACTGAAATAAAGAAGAGTTAATGAACTTCAGCAGAGCAACACCTAGCACAGCAGTTAGGTACTGTTTAGTTTAAGTTCTGATGAATAAAATTTCTACCTCATATCATCCATCTCCCACTGAATTTAGGAAATGCTTTCACTGAGTTGATCTAAGTTGATCTAGGGCAAATGAATACATCCCATTTAAATTGCTAACTCCTTGGGAATGTGAAGAGGTTTAGCCACTATGGAAAAACCACATGGAGAATCCACAAATTATTGAAAATGTAACTACCATTCCATCCAGCAATCCCACTTCTGGAATCTACCCAAAGGACACCAAATACTAATTCAAAAGGACAACTATACTTGGATGTTATTGCAGCACTATTTACAGTAGCCAGGATATGGAAACAACCCAAATGCCCCCAAACAGACAAATGGATCAGAAAGTTGTCATATACATACACAATGGAATATTAGGTCACAATCAGAAAAGACAAATTTGATGCATTTTTGTGATAACATGAATGAAATCATATTAGCATAAGGACTCATGTTAGCAGAAATAAGCCAGAAAAATAACAAGAAGTCCTGGATGATCTCACCTATACATGGGATATAGGGAAAACAAACAAAAGGACAAGGAAAATCTAAAACTGTTAGCAGAACGGAAGCATAGAGCAAAAGAGGGGAAGTATAAAATCAGGAAAGGAATGGACATAAGAGATGAAGATGGTTCACGGGTGATTAGGTGGTGGGAGAACCTCGGGGTAGACAATAATGTGAAATGTATATTTGAAGTCAATTAAAAATAAAATTAATAAAAGTAAATAAATTGCTAAATCCTTTTCTTTCTGAGGGCATATGGTTTAGGTGGTGGTTATGAACACACACACAATGCTATTCCCTGCTGTGGTGACTCCGCTCTTTCCTCACTAGTCTGTAACCTTAAACCCTAAAGGTCAGAAGCCACATCTTTTCTCACTGTAGTGCATTCGGTGCTTAGAGGATGGCATCACACAACAGGCATGCAATGCATGTTTGTTGAATGAATGCATGAGTGAATGCACGGATGAATTAATGTACCGCCAAACTAGCACATCAAGGATCATGCTCATAGCACTCGCTCTTCTTAGACACAGAGCTTAAGACTCTCTATATTTAAGGCAGTTTCCTGGACTATCAGTCTGCAGAAAACTGTCTTGCTATAACAGTTGGCACCTTGTCCAGAACCCTTTATAAGATTGGTGCATCTATCCTCCAACTTTTGGAAGGGTTTACCTAGGAGGGCACGTAGCTGTTCCATCCTCTGGAAAACTGTCCTCAGCTGAGAAGAGCTGTCTCACAGGTAGGTGTCTGTAGGTCGTATAACTCCCTGGATAACTGGCAGCCAATAGCAGGATAATTCGAGGACACACAGTTCTGGTCCCCTTGCTTCAAGGTGAGCTGCTGTGTTTTCATTTGCCCACCTCCTCTGCCAAAGGCTGGATTAGGCTAGACTGGTTTGAACCCTCCTGTTTACTTGACTTTGTCTGTCCCATCATGCCCTGTATCCTCACTGTTTAAAGGTTTCTCCTGAGAGCATTCCCTTAATAAATTAATTGCATAAGAATCCCATCTTCAGCTCTGGATTGTAATGAAAGCCCGTCCCCAGAGGCAGATGGATTAGTGAGAGTCTCTGGCATGTGTAGCTGAGAACCCAGATTCTTCCCTAGAATGAATTGAGCGTTAAGGGGGGTATAATGGCATTGCTTTCTGTGTGTGTATCTGTGGCATTGGAGAGGAACAGAGGAAGCAATCACCACCGTGAAGGAATGCAGAATGGGGTAGCAAGCTTCAAGAGAGAAAAAAACGAAGGTTTAGGCAGTTTCATTAGCAGTTGAAAGAGATGTGTGAATGTCAGAAAGTCTCCTTGGTGGTCTTTTAAAAGACCCCATTTCCTATAGCTGGAGGGCAAATTGTGCTAAACACGGAGCCCTGGGTAAAATCATACTTTTGGCATTGAACTTAATGTAGTATATATATAAATGTTGATTCTCTATGATTCACACCTAAAACTTGTATGGTGCAATATAATGTTTAGCAGTAAAAATATTTTCAAAAAGAGTTGGAAAACTTCGGAGAGGACTCTGGTTCTTGAGAAGTCTCCTGAGTCAAAATTAGGAAACTGATATGGAAAAGGTAGACATTGAAACTGAGAGTAAATCTTGGGGCAAGAGTGGGGGTGAGGGGGGGTGGGGAATCCTGAAGAACCTGAGGCTGCTCTCCAGAGAGGCAAAATATGAAGCCGAGTAAGGAATAACTTACAGACATGGCACACTGCTCATGGCACAGGACTTGATCTTCTTTCTATCTCTCTCCCTGATACATGGCTGGGATGACTTGCAGAACACTGGGAAAAATAACGGTCCTACTCAATGTAGAAGAGATGCCAGAATTCCAGTAGCAAAGCATAAAGGAAAGGATCAAAAAGCTCAGAGAGGCTGGGCACGGTGGCTCATGCCTGTAAGCTTCAGCCTATGAAGCAGCTGGGGCTAGGGATCGTGGTTCGAGTCCCGCCTGGGGCCCATAGCGAGACCTAGTTCCAAAAAAATAGCTGGGCATGGTGGCAAGTGCCTGTAATCACAGCTACCTGGGAAGTTGAGGCTGGGGATTGCTTGAGTCTGTGGTACCCTGGGCAATGAGAGCCTGCGGTTCCACGGGCAAAAATAGCGAGACCTAGTCTCAAAACAAACAAACAAAAAAAAAAAAACTCAGAGAAGTGAGCATGGCAGAATCTACTCTTTATGACCAGGAACCTGTCAGCTGTTTATATTCCTCCAGGAACTCGGAAAACAATGTTTTTCCAAGGTTCAGGCTATGGGGTTGGCGGCATTGTTAAGAAGTTCATTTATGTTTGTATCAGGGCTTACAGAGGGCACACGGATACAGAATTGTGCTCTCTGACAGCAATGGGCATGCGAGGAATCTGGACTGAACAAGGCGGGGTGGCAGCAGTACTAATCAGAAGGCAGGTAGGTGGAATCACCTTCTGTAGGTTAGGATTTGTTGCAAGCTGGGCGATGAACCTGAGCCAGTACCCTGATTAGGACAGAAGAGAGAGACAAGTGGCTGACTGCTATGATAGGTCTGCTGCTCTTGGTGAGTAGCCACTTGCTTTATCGATGAGATTATCATGTGAGGCATCGGTGACACCGTAGGTGCTGGGAAAACATTGCCCTTTAGATTTGGGGGGAAATGAGTTTACTTATTTTGGGATTTCCCTTTGATCTTGCTAATGGTCTCAAGCTTATCAGTAAAGTGACACTTGATTATTCCCAGAGACTATCTCATGGGAATTCCAAGGGAGGATCCTCTGTCAGGATCCGAAACTTTCATTTCTTTGATGTATGCTTTTTATCCTGAATAATCCAGAATCTTGCACCTGCATTTTTTTTGACTGTTACTTTCTTTTGCTTATGCCTCCCTTCAGCAACCCCCATGTATTGGTTTATGTAGGCATTCTTTTAGCTATCCCCACAAGGGTTGTTGCAGGGGACCCCAAGCCACAAGGATCTACAGATATAAATAAATAAATAAATAAATAAATAAATAAATAAATAAATAAATAAATAAATAAAACAAACCATGGTCTGCTTAAGGGGGGGGGTATGAATCAATACTTCCTTAATATAATCAAAATAAAGTCAAAAATTAACTGCTCCAAAGGAAAATGACATTTTTTTGCTTCTTTTCCAGAAGAGAATCAGTTCTTTCTCCAATAATTTTTGAAAGAAAGAAAGGACTCATGACACCACAGGAAGAGTGTAAAATCCTTCTTCAGAGCTACCCAGGATATTTTCTTGAACATTTCCTTAAGTTACAATATGCTGGGCAAAGAAAAACATTGAGATGTTGGAGCGCTGTTACATGCTGGGTTCATGCTGACACTGATTCCTGGAAGCCCAAAGCACCACCATGGCCTACTTGGCCCAGTGGGGCTTCATGGGACCAGTTAAAAAAGGAAACCTGGTACAGGACAATTGCATAGTGTGTCTGCTGGAATTATGGAACCATCTAGTGCTATTTGCCTGGTTCTCAAAGGTAAAATCAGAACAGATATGGTTAGCAGTTAGTAGAATCTTCTTAGCCAAGATGGTAATTAAAAAAGCAATATCAAGTCCCAGGACAGGGACAGAACAAGGTATGATGTTCTGTGCCCAATCTGTGGACGACACAGTTGCAAGGCTCAAGGGATCTTGCAGGAGTGATCCTGATCATCTTCCTTCTCATGACCTAGTTAGGAATTTGTGGCTCTTATCCCTGTGGATTCTTAGCCACAAAATTTAGTTTGTGTGCTTCTAGAAACTCAGGTTCCGAGAGAAAGGCTATGCTAAGAGTCTCACTAAACTTCAAGCTATTGCTTCTGCCCAGTCACCTTAGGCTCCATGTACCAGACCAACAGGAACAGAAAGGATGTACCAGATGGACATGGCTGCTGATCCTGATTATCATGAAGAGAGAGAGGTCCTGCTACATCATAAGGGCAGGTAAGCATATGTCCATTACTCAGAGGGCATGTGGCAGTCCTGTCACACTCAGTTTGATGATAAATAGGCAAGGATAGCAGCGTAATTGGGTAAGGGTCTGGACCCAGGGACGCTGCTACTCCACCAGTGATCTAGATGGAGGTCACCCTGCCAGCAAGTCATCTTGTCACACAGAGATGTCAAATGTGAGGGAGTGTGGTCAAGAAAGAGTAGTGGAGGTGGGATGATGTGTGCAGATTGTGACCTTGGGATATTACCTTCATTTGACCCTGGTCTTGCAATTTTCCCTAGAAATTTGGGTTGATCGGAAGTCTGAGGCAGATTTGCATGAAAGGAATAAATACAGTGTGGAGTTAAGCAGTTCTAAGCGATGAAAATGGGGGGCTGGTGTAGATGATCGGGATCTGATCCATATCCTCATTACAGGAGCTGTGCACCCACCTCCTGGAACTGAATGGTGACAGCTGAGAATGCCCAGTGCTGTTCTTCTCTGGAGGATTCTCCTTTGGTAAATGGGAAAATCAAGGACATTCTCCCTCTCACATTCAGACATAAGCCACAGCAAATGACCTATACTTCAGATTGTGTGGCATCCGGGCTTCAATGCTCTGCATGATCAGGACGAGGCTAGACTTTCTTGCAAACTAATCCTTGCTTAGCTCCTTCTTCTGCTTTATCTTGCTTCTCTCACTTACAGGGTTTAGCCACTCACTACCACAAGAAGCCTCCAAACAGACTCAACTTCCATGGAATCTGACTAGGATACTCACCTCTACATTCCAGTGATTCTTAGCAGCACTTTTCAAGAAAATCCGTTGCTAAGACTTTCTCAGAAAAGTTAAGTCTATTGTCTCGAGTGTTCCCTTAGTGCTTCTGTTTCCCTATCATCCTTTTTCATAGAAAGGAGAGGCTCCTTGTAACCAGTACTCCTACCACCCCTCAATCTTAGATGCAACTTTATTCTCCTCATATAAACAAGAGTAAGAAGTGGGGCAATTGAGGAGAAACAATAGCACACACTAAATACTAGACAAGTTAGCCTGTAACCAAATACTGTGAAATGTGTACAGTTTGATCAGACTAATGTTTTGGCATCGCATAAACACACGCACAAATGAATCCATGGGTTACTTGACAGTGTAAATTGTCTCTTTTCACTCACTGATGTTAAATTGTTTCCTGTTCATAAATACAATCTGGAACCATCCTGCCGAGGGTTCTTGCGTTCAGGATAATGGAGCATGTCCTGGGAATCACCAGATATCTTGGAATAATACTTGATTTCTGACCTTGTCTTATGGAACAATGGCGGCATTAGTCAGGGAAGGCTAACTACTGTCACAAATAACCCCAGATCTCCGTGGACTAGCACAATAACAACCTGTTTCTTATTCATATCACAAGCAGAGGTTGTGTGGTCCAGTCCAGGAAATGGTATCTTTCCTTTCTGCCCACACTGTAGCACATGACTACCTAAGAGAACAGGGTCTGGGGAATGTCACTTAGGGCTATGGGCTGAGGAAAGGGAGAGTTGAAGAAAGCATCAATCCCTTGCCAGTGTGGAATTTGTACCACGTGTTGTGCTTCTTAGCATTTCCACAGACATTCACGTACACCATATAGAAAGAGCCTCTAAGGACTATTCTTTTCCTTTCTTCTCCCAAACACGCAGTTGTCTTTACGAGTGGCTCTGCTAAGCAGCTAGTTTGCCACCTCCTAAGAGAGATCTCAGCAGGAAGCGTTTCCAATACACCCATTCTAGAAACAGAACACTCCAGGTGCTCCTGCTACCCTTCTAGTCATCTCCATCTTTCACATCACTAACCCCCAGGACCCACTGATGTGTTTGCCATATCCAGAATTCTGGGTTTTTTGAGAATGTTGCATGAGTGGAAACATGAGACCTTCTGAGATTGATACTTTCACCTAGCAGAGTATCCTTGCTAGCCACCTGGGTTATTTGCTTTGTTTTGTTCTAAGCCATTCAGTTTTGTAGTATTTGTTACAAAGCAATAGATAACGAGTACACCATTCCTGTAGGAAAAATTACTTCCTGATTGGAGTGTGAGCTGAAGAAAATTTCCTACTGGGTGAAGAAACATGAAAGCTTACTGAATGGCCCTTAGAAATACCTTCATGCCTATATTCCTAAGTTTCTGTATTCACATGTTAGATGCGTCAGAGAGGATGATGATTGTATACATAGAAGCCAGCATTTCTCAAAGTCTACTTTATGAAGCAATAGTGTCATGAAAGGTATCTCCTTGAAGAATACTTGCATCAAGTGAAACAGAGAGGATAGGTTAGCACATACTGGGAATTATGGTTGTTCAAGTGTGCATCAGAATCACTTCAGGATTTTGGGGAAAATCGAATGGCCTCCTATCCATGTATCTCAAACCTAGGGAATCTGAAAACACCATTGGACAGCGTTTTCCCCTTTCCTTGCAATTTGCCACTTTAGGACATTTCTCCTTGTCATTCCAGTCATGACAGCTTACCTGGCCATCTCAAAATTCTTTGACTAGCAGGAAACCGCTGGCTGGAGATTCACATGGCTGTGAAAAACACAATTCGCTCTGCCTTTCCTGTCTGTGCAACTTGGAGATCCTTACGTAACTATGAGCCTCTGCTGTATTCTTTCCCTAAAGTTGGTGTGAGGCTTTCAAAATATTGTATAAATGATGCTGGGACATGCCAGGAGCACTATAAATTCTAGCTGGTCTTTGATATCATTCCCTTCCTTACGCACATTTAATTATTTGAAATCCTGGCTGTTCTGTCTCATGGTTCTCAGTTAACTTCTCTTTGCTTCCGAAGCTGCTGGTAGCTGCATGCTTGGCTATTGTGTCTGGCATATGGATCACCAGAATGAATTTTGTTATTGCCTTCACCATTGCTGTTCGCATAGCAACTCCATGGCAGGACGTTCCTGTACATAAATCATTATTTGTGGGCCAACTGCCAATACAAATAACCACAGGAAGTATTGAGAGCTGATTTTGTTTTCAAACATAATTTTCACATTTTCCCCCTTTGTAAAGGACACCATTATTAAAATATTTTTAACAATTTCTGGGACTTGTTACCTCTTTACAAGTGTCTCCAGTTGGTAGTGAAAGAATGAACATGAAATACTTTTCCTTCAGTGGCAGGGGGTGGTATCAGAATAGCTATGCTAAGAAAAATAGTTATTTAATTATGAGCCTTTTATGGTGCCGTTAAGGTACCAGAATCCCACAGCTTGCTTTACTAACACTATATTTCTAAATCTAACTTGTGCTGGTTTCCTTCCATTTTCAACATTTCGTTTCCTGAGCAATTTGAAAACAGCAGGCCAGTTTGGGGATAAACATTAAAATACAAATACTTCAGCTCTAGTGATTTTGCAAAGCAGTCACAAAACACTTACCGTTTTAAGCATATTTTTTGAAACATACGTTGCTTGGGGCCAGCTGTGCTATAATATCTTACCCTGAATAGGTTGTTGATTCGTAGCAACACATTTAATGTCAGTGTTTTTATTTTTTTCCATGTAAAATTTGGGCCATGGACCTGACGTGGATTCAGAGGGAAAGAAAGCTCCTGTCTTGTTGATGTGCTGGTTCCCTTTAACAGAGGATCTGGGTTTGTAAAACACTTGTATTTGCTGTGTACAGAAGTTTCTATGCTACCTTTATAACTGGCAGTTGTTTAGAGCAGTTTCTGTCACTGTGATGATTACTTCTGCAAATACATTTATGACCAAGTATACTAATAAGCATAGTTTCCCTGCCATTCCCCTATCCTCACTGCAGCCAGTGGGGAGGAATTTTACTATTTCCACTACATAGATGTGGGAGCTGATGAGTGAAGTGACTCACGCAGAGCTCCTAATTAACAATAATAGAACTTAAACTCAGATGCTTGATTCAGCGTAGTCAACTTATATTGCTTAGGAAATATTTCTGTGAAATATCAAAAGGGTTATATATACAGGTACACAATGGGCCCACATGTTAGGAACAAGCCAGGTAGGCTTGTTCCTGATTGAGGAGTGAGCAGCTGGTTTTACATGTTAAAATTTCCTGCTCTGAATTCCTCTCTGCCTTTCAAAACCCAAGTCTCCTGCAAGTTGCATCTCCCCAGTTTTACCAGCAGAACGATCCACTTTCGTTCTTCTAGTAACAGAATGTGCTTTTGTGCTTGGCATTGTGCTAAGCTTCGGGCAGTTAGCAGGAAGAAGGGCAGACATGGCCTTGGGTTTCAGGAAGATATTGTCAAGTGAGATGGAACAGGCTTTAAACTTCTAATTGTAAAAATAAATGTTTTAATTACAGTGACATTAAAGGCTACAAAGGATAAGAATCTGGTTTCTCTAGAAAATAGTCTGACTTTTCTTCTTTGGATTATAGTTAGTGGTTTATGGGTTATTTCTGTGTATTCTATATAGCCCTTAATGACAGAAACCACATGTTATTTATAATTTTTAACTTCCGAGTTTATGGTAGAGGTTCAATGATATTTGTAGTGGGTTTGTGGTACTTACTAAATCAGCCAGTCAATTGCCTTCTCCTTAAACCTGAAAAAAAAAAAAAAAAGCTATAGGATACTGAATTGCCAGTTTGTTGTTACCTGATGTACTAAGGAGATTACATCACACAAAATATTCCATGGATTATGGCCTATAGTGACAGTTTATGGGTGTTGTGATGATGGGAGATTTATGGGAATTAATACACCAGAGGAGGGAAATCAAATATGATAAAAAAGGAACAACAATGAAAGAAATTATTTTTTTCCATTTCTAGATTTTTTTTGGGGGGGGTGCATACATTTGCATTTTGTTTTGCTTTATTGTTGTTGTTTATTATTATTTTATTTTACATTGTTATCTACCTCAATGTTCTCCCACCACCTTATCACCTGTGAACCACTGCCTTAATCCTTTGTGCCCCTCCAACCCTTGATTTCCTCCCCTCCCACTCTATGCTTCAATCTGCTGAGAGTTAGTTTTAAATTTTTCTTGTCCGTTTGTTTTCCTTTATCCCTCATGTAAGTGACACCATCTAATATTTCTCTTTTTCTTTCTGACTTCTTTTTGCTAGCATGATTCCTTCTAGCTCCATCCATGTTGCTGCAAATGGCAGTTTGTCTTTTTGATTGATGTATAATATTCCATCATGTACATATACTACAGCTTTCTGTACCATTCATGTATTTTGGAGCATTTGGGTTGCTTCCATATTCTGGCTATTGTAAATAGTACAATGCAAGGAGTTACTACTTGATTAATTAAAAACAAATCATTAAAATATATCTTGTAATTTTATAATCACTGACTTTAGTAATATTACCATTATAAACAGTAATCATGTTATGTGCATATATTATTTCAAATGTGTTAAATGTACATCATATTTATCTATCATTTGTGTCTGCAAATAATATGAACTATTATTAATTATCAGTTGGATTAATAATATTAACATTTACTTATCTTGTGCTATAGCCTCTTCCAAGTCCTTCATAAATATTTCCTAATTTAATCTTCATAATATTTTGCATATTTTACAGGTGAGGAAACTGACATGGTAGGTTAAGTAACTTGTTTAAAGGTCCAGTTATGGAGCGTGGTAGGCATGTATACCCTGCAATTTTGGGTTTTAGAGCACAATTTCATATCATTTATCTATTCTGAAGCTACCTAGTCTGGCAGTCATCTTATGTAAAACTGGAGCAGTGCCAAGTTTTACCACCATGTCTAAAATGTCACTGTAAATGTACCATGTCAGTCGATCCTAACATCAGAATCTCAAAGAACAGCTAACTGGCATTGTCTGGAACCAAGATGAGGACATGTGATGACTGCACTCATCTTATCCCACCCATCAACTCTTTGGACTGAATTCACCCATTAACAAAATATTTGACCAGTTGACTAATTCTACTTCATGGACAACCAGAAACTTTGAGAGGTTTGAAAAGATCCTGTCCCCAGAAATTCAGAGCTATTCTCATATAACTCAAACTTCAGCAATTATTGATGAGCACAAAATGATATATTTCCATTTTCTTTTTGGTTCCATCGATTTTTCCCTTCGCACACATTAGAGAAGCCCTGTGCAGACAGACCAGACTCTAACTCTTTGTATCCAGTTCCCCTCTTCCTCATAATGGTACAAGGGATCATTCTGCAGCAGATGCAGGCCTAAGAGTTAGGAGAACCACACAGACATTCCCCTTCTTCTATGGCTGATTAGTTCTGGACTAGACTCGATGGGACAAAAAAAAAATTATTTCTATACAGTCATTCATCTCCTAGGGAGGACATTAATGTTCACTCCTTTTATATCACTTAAATATTAACACTCTTCCTTTTATTTTCACTTTAGAAACATGCATGTCTCCTTTTTTTATTTCTTAGAATTGCATCCAAATTACAAATATCTCATGTTCTCACTTCTCTTGGTAAAGACTTTTCTCTTTTGCCCCCCTGGTACTCAATGCACCACCATCATAATGTTCTGCTTCTCAAGTGTGGATCCTTGAAAATACTTCAGCCTGCTTGTCAAGAGTTTAGGGCTCTAGTTTGGGCTCTGTTCATAAATCAGTTACATGATTACATCCCCAACCGAATTTTCATCTTTATCATTTGCAAATGATGTATGGAAGGGCAACTGGATCATCAAACAGGACATGAAGAGTTAAATGATATTGTTTATTCTGTACCAATTTTTTCCTGATTTATGTTATGTGCTGGGGTTACTTAAGGTCAGAGAGAGTAAAGGGAGATCTGAGCCTCAAGAAGCTGGGTTTCCTTATGTAACATTAGCAAATTGCTTTAAGAAGAGAGAGAGAAATAGTTGTTTCTACCTTATGAGACGATGTTTGAGAAAACAAATCATTTTTCTTTCCTGGAGCCCTTCACAGATCGAGCATTGGTGGCAAGGATAAACTAGAACTCAACTTTTGCCATGACCACACTTGACCCAGCATGGCTCATCCAAGTGACTGTGTCTTATCCAAATGACTGTCAACTGAGAACAGACGGAGGCAGAATTATGTATGTCTCTGGATTTGGGTGGTTCTCCTTGATATTAATCACTTGTCAGTGAATTTGTCCCTGAGCCCAGAACTGGCACTGTGCATAATATAAGAAACTCAAAGGACTGGTTTCATATATTTAATATTTTTTAAACTTTCCCTATCTCCTGGCACAGCAGTAACCCCTGCAGACTTGCAGGCCACCCTTCACATACTCCAGAGATTCCTGACCCTTCGACTTCTCATTTTCTTCCATCTCTGACTCTCCCAAAGACCAGCTGGAGCTCAGACAGGGACAGCACATCAAAACAGACAGCAATATCTTCACTTTCTGCTGCAACCACAGGCATCTATTATAGCTGTTGGATTCATTCTTTCAAAGCCTTCCCACAAACCTGAACCTGAAGAGAACGTTGGCTTTGGTGTTGACAGCCAAAGCCCTCCAACAGCTCGTCTCTACCCCCAATTAATGTTTTTGACATCCCCTGGTTTTAAGTCATTGCAGCTTTTAATTAAATACTGAAGAGTTTTTGTGGTATAACATGACAGCCTGTTGCCAAATAAGTTACACTATCATGTTATATTATTTGTAAGCTCTTTCCCAAGTATGCAAAATCCTCTAAGACATGCCACCAGTCAAAAGAGCTAGGTTTTTCCATAAATTTTTAGAAAGATATTTGTAGTTTTGGTGAACATTTCTCCTTTAAAAAAATTCTTGAAGAAAACATTCCTTAGCATATTTATTAACAGAACAGTTCAGCACATCTGAGGAATCTTTTTCTTTATATACATTCACTGAGCTATTGAACATATGCAATAAATTGTCTGAATATATTTTATTGAATTTATTATATTATTTATAATGATTTCTTATTCCCCTTTGAAGAAGTAAGAAAACTGAGGCACAGTTAGTACTGCAATTTATACAGAGACACAGAAAAGAAATTTCAAAGCCAGGTTTTGAACTGATTTCAATTCAGAACTCTTTCTCAAACTCTGGTCTTTTACCTTTTCCTTTCAGGCTGTTTAAAATTTTAAAATGCCACCTTTTTGAGGCTACTTGGTTGGTTTGGGTATTTTGCTGAAAACTCAAACTTTTGTTTGAGGCTTAAGGAAAACACCAATAATGTCACAAATTTCCTTCCTGTTCCATGATCTTATAATAGCTCTCTCCCTTCTTCTTTTCCTTCTTTTCACCCAGAACCACTATTATGTGCTACATGACAAATATAAAAAGATAAACAGATACAGTTCCCCTTGGAGCACATTACAATATGCTTTTGTGTCCTGTGACGGTCTCTAGCATTTATCTATACATCCAATTATTGATTAACTGAGCAAATACTTATTGAACATGTACTAATATAATGTACTAAGTCCTAGGGATGTAGTCTTTTATCCCTGAATTCACTGAACTCATGCTTTGGTGTCTTCATCTGGGTCTCAATTTTCTCTTTTCTCTCTACATGCTTACCACTTTATAGAAGCATCTTCTTCAGTCATGAGGGTGGGTAGGCTTATGAGTTAGGTTTAGGTTGTCAGATATTCTATTAACCACTTATTGGTTAGTACCAATATGGTACTAAATAATGTTAAAAATGGTACTAAAATACTAAATAAATATGATCCCCAGGGACATTTCCATTGATTCATTTCTTCTCACTTTCATTTTATTTTTATTTAACCCCTTATGTGTACATTTTCTACCTTCCTAACTTATCTGTAGACTCCCGAGTCACTCCATGTTAACTTTATGAAGAATATAGATTATGCAGTATTTACAGAATAAATTCCAAGTCCATTATTTGTCCCTTGATGTTATCATGAGGTAGCAACCATACAGCCTTGTTATAATAGACTATTCTGTAGATTCGAATAGTACATACATCCCTAGCAAGTCCCCTGCCCAAGGCAATGGATAGTACTGGTGAAAGATGCTAGCAGGTATTATAGCTTCTTACTAGATATAGCAAGCCTTTCCCTAGAAGTCACGAAGTTTCCAAAGCAGCCTTTGGGCTCTTCCCTTTCTCAATAAAAGCATTTCAGAGCTAGAGGTAGAAGGTGAGGTAAGAGGGGGCAATGGAATAAAAGTTGATACATTTGTCTCTGGGCTTTGGTTTCCTTATTTGGGATGTATTCTTAGCATAAAAAGTGTGGTTGGAATAGTTTTAACTATCCAGTGATATATATATGTTTAATAAACAGTAAACATAATTGAGAACAAAGTTTAAAGCATATATTATATCTCAGACAGATTTTAAGTTTTATTCCTTCATTTTTCATTATCTACCTTCAACTTAGCAGGTTTGAGACCCATTATTTTAGGCTATATTCCCAGCTCAGATAACCATGTACACCTAGATGCTAGTGCTTAATCATGATTTAATATTTGACTACTTTCAGATCTTAGCATTTAATCACTGACTATCACTTTTCCATGTAGGGGAAATAGGGTAGGACAGAGAGCAGTTGATACCATTTTCCCTGCAACATATAGAGCAGTGTCTGAGCCACCTGTCAACTCTTAGGTCAACCTTGTTAAAAGATCAACCCTTAGAATATTGTAGAACATTCCATTATTGATGTCTGAAAAGGAAGGTACAAAACAGTTGGTGTGTATTGTACTCTAATGCCCACACCTGGTAAAATTCAATTTGTCCTGAATGGATTAATGAAATCTTCCCTGCAACACTGAGGAGACAATATCTCCTTCATTTTATAGATGGAGGAAATTGATCTACGGAGAATTACACTCTATTAGCAAGAACTCAAAAGTCTGTGCTCTGAGTCTACCCATCAGCCACCAGGCCACCTGGGAACCCCTATAGTGGTGGATACAGAAGAATGAGTCAAAGTTCCAGCCTTCCCTGTGAGCAAAACAAAGATCCCTTACAGCATGGGCAGAAGATAACTACCCCTTCAAATTGGGTTGTAACTTTTTTCTTGCAGCTCCATTTTTTTTTTGTAGCCATCATTTTCGCATGTACATCGTGCACCCTGTGCAACTGTGCTCTTGCTTTAGCTTAATGCTTATGCATTTTCCAGGAGTTAGCTTAAGGCTCACCTCCTGGAGACAAATGCAGACACATTGGGTTCCCATTGCCCAACAGACACTTCCCATTGGTGCACTTATTTTCACATACTGTAATCATCCTCTAATCTGTCTGCCCAGCAGTCAAAAAGTTGGGATGAGCCGTTTCCTGTCCATTTCATCAGTGTCTAGTGCGTTATCCAGCACAGGTAAAGAGATTCATTCGATCCCATCATCTCTGAGTGGGACTCAAGGGAAATGGATTTTATATTAATGAAAATTGCATCTAGAATCAGTTTCACTGACATTTGTTTCTACAATTTGAAGCAGAATTCTCAAAAATAAAATAGAATTCTAGAAGGCATTAAACATTTCAACTTTCTTTTGTGGTTTTCCAAATCAGAAAACTACCTGGGAGGCATATTAAGTGGCTTTACAATAAGTAATGAAAGCAATCATTCATTTCTTGTAATCAGCTCTGTCATAGGCAGCCAGAGAAAGATGTTCACGTGTATTGCCTGTTGGTCTCTTCTCCTTCACAGTAAAAGCCTTTCAGAGCCAGAAGTGGAGGGTGAGGTAAGAGGGGGCAACAGAATAAAAGTTGATACATTTGTCTCTGTGTTTTGGTTTCCTTATTTGGGATGTGTTCTTAGCATAAAAAGTACTGTATGGGATAGTTTTAACTATCCAATGAGATATGTGTATATATATTATGTTTAATAAACAGTAAACATAATTGAGAACAAAGTTTAAAGCATCTGTTATATCTCAGACAAATTTTTAAGTTTTATTCCTTCATTTTTCATTCTCCACCTTCAACTTAGTAGGTTTGAGACCTATTATTTTAGGCTATATTCCCACCTCAGATAACTACTTTCTCTATATTTTCTGCTCCACACTGAGAATTTTTCTCAGTCCAGGTACTAAAATTTGGAGATGCAGAATCTGGAGAGGGGAAAGCCCGGGTTATGAGAGTAGGAGAAAGTACTAAGCCAAAGGAACTAGGTTGAGCTACCTCGTAAGAGCAAAACTACAGGGAGAAGGCCGGAGAAAGGAAAATAAATAGCCTGGATTGGGATCAAGATTTGGAAAATTACCATATGAAGTTCTCTGTAACATCTGTGGTCTGAGGGAATTATGAATTGTGGACTTATTGGCAGCAGGTAAGTAGTGAATATGCAGTGAAAATGATGAGGAATCAGATATGGATATGCTTTCTTTTTTATGAGAGATGTGAGTAAAAACCATTTTAAAATTATTTGTGGTTATTTAATTGTAGCTATTTAAATAATGACTCTTAAATGAACCATTTACTTCTCTAGGATACTTACATGTATTTAATTGCAGGATTTGGGTTATGATTACATGGGTACATTACAAAACTGCTCCAAAATAGGTCAAAAAGTTTTAGTTTTTTACATTTTTATTATTATATGAGATCAATCATCTATGTATATATATATAATTATGTAGGTCTAAGGTGCACAGCGTATTGACTTGGTACATTTATATTATAATATGATTATCATTGTAGCATAAGTTAATGCCTCTATCATGTCACCTAATTAGAATTTCTTTTAGTGTTGGGAGCAATTAAGATCTAGTCTCTTAGCAAGGAAAAAAAAATTTAGCTTTTAATTTCTCTCAACAGCAATGGCCAAGAAGGAGATTAATTTACATTATTTTTCCAGCTTATTCCAGTAATGTCTTAGTGTTCCTTACAGAGGGCTCACCAAGAAACTGGGTTCTGTCCTTTAAACTAAATTTGCCAAGGCTAGAAACACCCTTGATTTAGAGAAACTATCATTCACCAAAGAGCAGTATGTTCAAAATATTCCTGAGTCACTTTGCAAAGCCAGTGGGAAGTATGGACAGGCCTCAGGAAAATAAATGTACCTAAAAACGTACACACAACATTTTACTTATACTTGAATATAATCATGAGGTCCTGAAGTTTTTCCATTGATCTGGCAGGCATCATGGTGTAAGTTACAACAGACAGCTACATGGAGAAAGAGGGACAGTCTTCTTCCCTACATGGGATCATTTGCTTACAAAGCACAATCACTTTAGAACAATCCATCTTCCTGCCTATCTCAGATAAGCAACTGATAGTCAAAACAACTCTGAGAAATCTGGAGTTTTGCTGAACTCTGATGTGGTTCTGATAGCTACAGTTTTCAGATTGGATCCTTTCACTTCTAACTGGAGATCTCAGTGGGTTAACAAAGATACCTTTGGGTCTTGATCATTTCTGAGGCTCTTTTAATCCACTGTCCAACACTGAACTTTGTTAAATAATTGATAAGACAATCTGGAGTGGCAGGTGTGTGATAAACAGTTGAGATCTTTTAGTAACAAGTTTCACCCCTGAAGGAAGAGGTGGGTAGAAGAGGGTGGAGATAAAAGGTTTCTTCACATTTCCTGGCCAAAAACTCCCAAAGGTACTTGTGCGACCATAGGAGGGACTGTCTGTAATTGATGAGTAATTAGCAAAGCCATCCCCTAGCTAAAGAATTTTGCAGTAACTTACTCAGGCCATGCTCACTCGCTTCCTATATACCCCATCACTCACACTGTCCACCTGAATCATCCCTCAAGGCGTGTTAAAGCAAAGTTTCTTCTTCCCCTCTGTCTCCTCCCTCTCAATCATCTCTTTCTCAGGAACAGACAAATACTGCTGAAGGCCAGTCGAATTCATCTCCAGATCTGACTTCCAAATGAAATGTTAAAATTCCCTCAAACCCTCAGAAGAAACTTTGAACGATCAAATAACATAACAATTCCAACCAGATGTCAAATCTTCTAGGGCACAATTTCTCAAATCTTTCTATTTTCCTCTAATCATTTTTTATGGGGAACATTTATAAAAATATAATACCATGCTGTTAAGAATTATATGACACTGCTGTTTTTCTCTTAACTGAAGCTTGACTTTCTTTTCCAATAAGATATGAAGAACACAAAAAATTATTCTTTATGCTCAGTCTGCAAACTATATTTAACATACCACTAGCCCAGAGTAAGAGCTCAACATTATTTTATTTTATGTAATTATCACTATATCACAAAACAAGGTTTGAGTAAGAAACACAAGTGTGTTGAGTTTTATGGCTGGAATTTCTTCTTGTGAGATAGGAACTGGGTATCTTCTGAAGCAAAAATATCAATCTTCTGTGAAATAACACATCATTTTAGAAAAAGAAGAAGAAAAAAATTTTAAAGTGGGGAGGAAGATATTAATGTCAGGAATAAAAATGATTCAAAATAAAATCAGTCCCACTGAAAACGAAGGGCTCAGTTTCCCATGTAACATCAGAAAGTGGTTAAATCTTAGCCAGGATAATTTCTTCCATATTAACCCCACTCCGAGTGTAGGTAAGGGTTAGGATTCAACATCTGGGAATATTTTTCTCCTTTCAGATTGAGAGAAACACATTTTCCCTGTATTCTTACCTTCAGGGGAAACACCCAGAGTGTATTCTGACACCCGAGGGAGGGACCTGCAGACATAACCTGGTAACGGACATTTGTCATTCTTGTGGGTTGTATCTGAAACTCATTCCTCCTTGGAGATTGTCTCCCTTTGTGATAAAGCGGAATATGTTTCTCTGCAGATTTAAAATTTCTGCTACTCATTTGACAAGCCTGACTGGCATCAAGGCAAAAGCCCATGACCTGGATGCTAGTCTCAGTCCTCTCCTCTGGCCTTTAGTGTAGCAATGTCAAACAGTAGAGGCCCTAAATAACTGAGAGACTGGTGCTAAGCCCCTGACAGAGGTGACTTGATGAGAGTAACTATCTTGGTGCAGGGCAGCAAGGGGACACATAGCTGCAAGCAAAGCCAGCGTCAAGTTTCTGCCTCAAGGACCAAGCTCCAGGAGGGATCCTAGTGCTTTATTCGATTCTACAGCTTTTATGAATGGACCTTTCCCAGCTACCCTTCACCATCTTTTCCATTCTTTCCAGATTTATTATAGCAAGTTGTTTAAACTGATAAACTCTTATCACTTTATTATCTTTATCATTTATAGTTCTGTATGAGGCAAATGAACTTAACTTCCACCTATCAGCACCATGAAAGCATCATTTTCATTAGATGTGATTTCAGATTTACACCAAAGTATTGCAAGTAGGTTACAGCATTCCTGGCCACTTTCAGCCAGATCCCCAACGTTAATGTCCCTCTCCATTGCTTTATTTTCCTCTTGTTCGACCATGTTTTAAAACTGTTCAGCCATACATTGTAGACATATCTTTTCAGTCAAGTAGGATTGGTTACTTACTAAAAATAAATTACATAATTACAGCACAATTTTCAAAATCACCAATGAATATGGATATCAACAAATAATACTGTTAGCTCATCTGTAGACTTATTCAGAACTTTCCGATGGTCTCAGTAAAGTCCTTTATAGTAAGAGAAAATTCAAGATCATTCTGGAACTATTTAGCATGTTTTAAATAAATTTATCTCCTGCCTAAATTGGTTAGAATTATTTTGTGTTGTGCATGACAGACATCATTTTTTAAAAAACAAACTAACAAACAAACAAACAATTGGATACAGGAATGAGTCTGCAATTAGTTTTAAAGTCTGCAATTAACAGACTTTAAAATGTGCAAATGCCTGTGTGGAAAAAAAGCACAGAGGGAAAAGAAGTCCTATATGATGAAATGAACAAGAAAAATTTAAAACTGCTAACAGAACTGAAGCATAGAGCAAGAGAGGGGGAGAGTGGTAAAATTGGGGAAGGGATGGGCACCAGAGATTAAAATGATGGCTCATGGGTCATTAAGTGGTGGGAGAACCTCAGAGTAGACAGTGATGTAATCTATAGATAGATAGATAGATAGATAGATAGATAGATAGATAGATAGATAGATAGATAGATAGATAGATAGATAGATAGATAGATAGATAGATAGATAGATAGATAGATAGATAGATATAGATATGTGTGTGCAATCAATAAATAATAATTTTTTTTAAAAAAGAAAATTTTAGCTACAACAGAACTATAAAATATTAAATTCTAGTTAGCAGGCTTGCTTTTTGCAATTATAAGAGTTAGCAATTTGAAACTTATTTCTATGAATTCCAAGCTTGAACTAATGAGTTAACATATTAAAGAAAATGGAAGTGAGATGTCTCACTGTTAAAGAGAGAAAGAGTATTATACATCAAAATAAATTGTTATAGTTTAATAGATTATAACCTGTTGAATAAAATAAGTGCCCATGAAAAGAAAAAAGACGAAGTCTTGTATGATGGTCTGGTAAGTTGAGGAGTTATTTTATGCTGAATTACTGAAATGTCCCTATGCTTAAGGAAGCTCTTGCATGGAAATCATACATACTAGCAATTTTTTAATGGTCATCAGTAGGTTCCTATAATAAGAGTCCCAAGGGAAAATGACTTTCCTTTCTCCGTTGACCTCACCAAGACTGGAGGTGATACCTGGGACCAGAGTGGACAGGCTGAGAGCAAAGACAAGCCTGTGAGATGATGTGGCAAACAGTATAGAAACAGTAGCTCTGTCAGAATGTGCTGGACTAGCCCACCCCTAGACACGGTATGTGGGGAGATAGTCTCTTATTATTTAAGTCAGTTTCTGTCACAGTTTCCTATTACATGCAGCTAAAAGCACCCTAAAGATAAACATACTCAGTTAAGTGACTCCAGTTTTGTGTTGACATTTTATTTGATGGGTTAGACATTCTCATAAATATAAAACTAGAGGAGGTGTCATTATCCACTATAATATCTTAAAGCTAGTTTCCTAGATCCTCCTAACATGGCATTTCTTACTTGTTTAAAGAAAGCATTACAAAGGATGGGAGAAATGTTTAAACACCCATGATGAATGAACTCAACAACGTCAAGTACTCAAACTGACTTCTCAGGGCTCTTCCATAATATCAACTCCCATGAACATCTATTAAAGACTTACTAAGTTCACAAGGCTAGGAAAGTCTTTGGGGCAAATGGATGCATAAATGGATACAGTTGGCTATGCAAGCTATCAATTCTATTTGATCGATGACAACATAGGATCAGAGAGGAACCAGTTTCTTCAAGATGGTAGCAATGGAATCAAGACAAACCAAGGTAAGCCAGCTTCACAGCTGTTGCACCACCTTTCAGATAATTAAATCAAAGATTTCTTAATAGGTCAATATGAACTGAATAATAGGTATGTGGGTTGAGGGAGGTAAGAAGTTTATTTCCATAGAAAGAAACCAAAGTCAGTGTCAGAAGAAAACTTTAAAATGAATCCTTGAAAACTGACTAAGGAATGGAGGCATCCAAAGTAGGGAGGGAAAAGAGGGGAGAATATATAGGAGAGGGAGCACAGTGGACTACAGATATACCCATTGGGGTAGGTGCCCTTTTGGAAGTGTGCAGTGTGAAAGCAGGTAGAGAGATGGAGCTTCAGATAAGAGGAACACCTCCTATCTCTCTAGTACTCTCTGGCACACTAGTGGGTGGACAACAGCACATCTCTCACCTGTAATCCAGCTTCCTAACCTCTTTGGAATGTCTCAAGAGACATATGACCTATTAGTAATGACTGTTGTCCCCACAGGTGAATTCTCCTGTTATTGTGCACCCCCACATCCTCCCTGCTGCATGTCACCTACGCTTTGCTACTTCCTCATTATTATCATTATTGTGATTCCTTGCTGGAGTATATAAGGGGCACCATAACTTCATTAAAGTTGGACCTGGACGTGCTTCCCAGGATCCCCATTCTGTGGGCTAGCCTCATAGATTGCTATCAGTCTCTTCTGTCTCATTTTCTTCTTCATTCCACATGTGACTCCTGACAGGAAGTGGCATATTTTCAAAATACCAATAACAATGTAAGTTAACACTACCTCAATAAAACATCTTTTTTTCCAATTTTGTTTCCAATAATGAGATAAGATGACCTGAAAGAGACTGAGGAAGAGGGGTGGTATTTTGGAGGAAGGGGCTTTATTTTCTCTATCAGCTCTCACTCTCCCCCACCTTCCCACCCCTTACCCAGGCAGCCGCTGACACTCAACTGCCTCCATGGATGAACATGGTTGGCACAGAGAGACTATAAGGGGAATTGTAACATTTTCAGTGGAATTGTTATGTTTAACAAAAACCTCTCAGAGAGCACCTAGGGCTAACGGCCTCATTTTCTGGAAAATGAATCTGAGACTCTTGCTCAATTATAGCCCTGACCCACTCTTTTGTGCTTCAGAGGATAAGATAGGCTTGTGAGGTACCCAAAGGTGGGAAATGCCTGCTTATTTTAACAGAGTTCTTGACCCTCTCTCAGCACTACAGAGGCCTTTCCTTACCCTACCTATTCAGTAGCAGCCTGACAAACTAAACTCAGAACCAGAGAAGCACAGTGTTTCCATCACTGGCTCCATCTCATCAAATATCATTTATCTGAGTGTGCACATACCAGCTTCAAGAAGGATGAGTATTTAGTTGTGGGGGTTGGAGTGGCAGAGAACAATTGTTTATAGGGGAAGTGTTTCACTTTTATCCTAATGCAATAGTATGTAGATATATTTCAGTCTAATTCCAAATAATTACCCATCTCATCTGCCCCAGATGACGCCGCAGGGATTCATTTCCATAGTTAGCCAATCTACATTTGGGGGAAAATGACAAGTTACCATTTGTCATCTCCTTTCCTTATGTGAGGCACTGAGCTTAGCCCTTTGTATCCATTATATGAAATAATCCACACAATCAAGCTGTAATAAGTCATTCCCAGAAAACACAGGAGGAAAACAAGGCTCTGAGAGGTTAAGTTACCTTGATAGCCCCATAGCTGTTGAGATGTTATCACCAGTCCCATAAATGCTGACGTATAGACCAAGTCCTTCCTGATCCATTAAAATACCTCTTCATTCACTTCTTAATACAGGTGACAAAAACAAATATATACATTTAAAAAGAAATACAAAAGAAAATTACAAACACACACCATGATGGTCCAATTATCCTTCATTAATTAACCTCCTTTCCAGAAGGGTCAGATACTAGTAAGGGATACCTAGCTTTGTGGGTGTTTGGGAGAAATATAAAGCAGAAAACAGAACAGAACTTATATCAGCTTTCAACATTTGACTTTCTTCTTGCAGAAATATCTCCGCTAGATTTTCACTCACACCCCATTTTTCTCCAGCCTCAGCTTTGCTCCTTCTTAATTTCCATTTCTGGTTTTCTCCTCCTCTGCTAACCCTAACTCTGTCGTCCACCCTCTTTTCTCTCCAAATTCCTTCTCTAGGTGATCTCATCCCCTTCTATTTTTTAAAATAACATTTTTGTACTGATGACTCATAAATCGCTATCTCTAGCTCTTAACACTCCCCTGGGCGCTAGATTTATATTTCCAGCTGCCTACTTGACATCGTCTCTAAGCTGTTTAATAGACACATCAAATTTAGTGTGTCCAAAATAAAATTCTTGATTTACCCCTGGCTATCTTCTTTATCACAGTTAATAGCATCGCCATATTTCTCCAGCTAAAAAACTAGAAATGACCCTCATTTTCTCACATCCCAAACAATCTGCAAATCTTAACAACTCCTATTTCCAAAACATTTTCAAGATCCCACCAGTTATCACCATTTCCACGAATACAACCTTAATCTAAATGGTCTCACACCTGGGCTGCAGTGGGCTGTTCACAGAGTTCATTGTCCACATAGTAATCAGAGAGAGCATTTGAAGCATAAAGCAAACTAAACCAATTTGATACTTTAAAAGCCTCCAATCATTCCACTGAGTTTAAGGCAATACAAACTCTCCAGCCTGACACATCAAGCTCCACAATATACAACCATTACCACCCTCTTAGAGATGACCTCACAGCTCTCCCTCACCTCTTTCCAGATACCCCGGTCTCCTGTCCTGAAACATGGAGCTCATCAATGTCACTGGTCTTTTCACCTGATGCCCCTGGAGAGTCTGTAAAACAGTTATTCTTTCTGACCACCCCTTCCCCCTCATTTAATCTCTTGGCATGATTTTCACTTGCCATTCTGGCTAAATATTTTCTTCCATCCACTCCTCCAAGTTCCATCATATCCTATTACTTAGTTTCAATATTCAAAAACACATGTGGTAAGGGTTTCACCATTTGCTGTCTGCCCCTGCAAACTGATTATAAGGCACAAGGAGTGAGCCCTGTAGTAGAGAAAGTGTCCAGACAATGACGAGCTGACCTTTAAAGGGAGAACTGACTCCTACAGAGATTGGGTAAATACTCCCATGGTGATGCCCATGCCTGTCATGTCATTCATTAACACGCAGCAATCAAGAAACACATCACCATATTAATTTCTGCAATCTCACATGTCCTAATTAAGGAAGACTAATTGGATATTCTACTTAACTTAAGTAGACTTTCAATTTTAAAGGAACAAGTAACACTTTTTCCCCATAATTTCATTGGAGTTTGAATGTGTTTACTGGAACAAAATTATTCGATGATACTCAAATCCCAAGGACCTACAAAGCCAAGAACTAGAGTTCTCTTATCCTGATCAATACAAAAATAAATACCTAGAATTAGAGCATCATTATATCAAAAACCTAAAGTATGTGGCATAGGTGCAGTGGTCAGAGGGCCAGCTGAAGAGATGGTAGTCCAGGCCTAGGTGATCGATTTTATAACATGTTACCTGTGGGTAACATTTACCCCTCCCTGGAGACTTTCCCGGGAGTCTTTCTTTTCCATCTCCTTTATTTCTGATCTTTCACCTGAAAAAAAAAAAAAAAGACTGTCACCTGTGATAACTTAGAAGGTAACTTTTGAATTTGTAGCTTCACAGAAAGTGACTGGAAAGTTCTAGCAAGGGTCCAGTTTGCTAACTGCATCTGACAAGTGCAACTTCAGTAAAAAATGAATAAGTGAATGAGCTAAGGATACAACTGATTTGTAAGCAAATATGAAAGATAACAGAGATGGTCCAGAAAATCTGAACATGTGCAAGACTCAGAGAAACAGCTGCTTATTAATTATTGAAAGACCTGATTAGAATACAGCCTGTGAGAGGAATCAATCCAGAATGCAGGTTTCACACCCACTGTTAAACCTCTGAGAAAGTTAGATAATGCTCAGTTAGTCTTTAATGTGGAAAAAATAGCACAAACGAGAAAGATTATCTTAAGATACCTGCGAGATGAAACAGCGAGAGGGAAATCTCATTAAGGAAATGTGTAAGTGGCTGTTGGCACAAGGAATTAACCAGAATCAACTATAAAAAGATGTTGATTAATTTCTTGAGAAAGTTGTACAAAGACATGACGAGTTTTCTAAAAATGTGTGTGACAGTGTGTATCAAAAGACAGAAACGTGAATAGCAGTTGGGCTTGCAAACCTGCAAGAGCAAGTTTCAGGCTAAAGAAGTTTCTTGTCTTTGAAGGAAAGCACTTTCTACAAAGCACACTTGAGAAGTAGCCAAGGCAGAGAAGGGAAATGAAAAACCTCTAAAGGAGAGAGCGAAGGAGAACAATGGCAGAGAAAACTACTTCCAGAGAGCCAATCAGAACTTGATCAAAAAAACTATTTGCTTATCCTTAGCTTCAGGGGATTGGAAGACCTAGTTATGTTTCTATATCCAGACCTTCAGGCAGCACTAAGACACCAGGTTTTTGGAGGCTGATGCCCTGACCAGATAGGGCTTTGGAGACAGACTGAGAGCTAAGTACAGATGATCGTAGATGCTAGCCTTAGTGTGGCTCTACTGCATATGTAATTCTCATTTCCAGTTACCCAGGGGGTGATGATTCTTTGCTCCCTTTTGCCTAGGTTAGACATGTGACTATATCTGGCCAACGAGTTGTGAGTAGAATGGACTAAGCAGAATGGGCATAGTAGGATTATCATGCAATTCTTACTGAATTTCATATTGATAAGCTGAAATGGGTCACTTAAGCTTCTGGTATTACAAATAGTATGATCTCTATTACTGTGGCTAAATCTTAATGGAAAGGTCATGTGTTCAGCAATCAAAACAGACAAACTAATGTCATTTGTGGTAACATGAATAAAGCTAGAAGGAATCATGCTAGTGGAAAGAAGTCAGAAAGAAAAGGAGAAATACCAGATGTTCTCATTTATATATGGGGTATAGGAAAAACAAACAAAAGGACAAGAGAAAGTTAAAACTAACAAACTGATACAGCAAAGGAGGGGAAGGAAGATGAAATCGGGGGAGCGATGAGAACAAGAGATCAAGATGATTGTTTACAGGTGACATGGCAGTGGGAGAACCTTGGGGTATATAGTGATGTAAATATATATATATATATATAATGTGTGCAATAAAATGTTGGATATTAAAATAAAAAATAAAAATAATTTTAAAACTTAAAAAAGAGAACGTCATGTGATTTCTAAATTTTTATTGTTGAAATGTGTGCATCCAAGCATATGTAAATTTTAAACGCTGGATATTTATGAATCTATCCACTTACTGTAGTTGAGCTTTAGTTATTAGGGATGGAGGAGTAAGCAAGATGAAAAGAACTTCCATGGGGTGTGGTGCCACACTGCTTCCAGAGCAAGCTATGTATTATAGCCCTAAACACTCTTACCACTCAACCACCTACTCTCTGAGTTGGTCAATATTTTCTTGCCATCTATAACATCTTTTATTCAGAATGTTCTGCCCATATTTGAAAATGATAAGTATGACAAATACTCCCACTCGATTGTCTAAGCAAAACAAGCATTTTTAATTTTCAGAAGAATTAGAGTGGACAGTCAACCTTCTCCCTGAACTTGGAAAAAGGGCTAAATCCCACATCTTTCTGGTTCTTTACTTAATGCAGTTTATAGCATGTCTCCATTGTGCAAGTTATTGATTCAGTTCATGCGTTTTCCCTGAGAGATGTAAGTCCATCTTACATGTAAGGGTAGCCACGCTTCAGGATATAAAGGGTGAATGACACCATTGTTCATTCTCCCCAGCTTCATTTTCTCAGTACCAATTATGAATGCCTATATTTTTTTCCTTCCTATCATCTTACCTCTCTGTAAAGTGAGTTAATTATGTAAATAAGGACAGAAACTATTATGCAGTTGAAAAAACCTGGTCAAAATAACTGGTCATCTGTTGTAGCTGCATCAATATAGACCTGAAGAAAGAACTGAAGGTTGGCAATAATTATGTATCTATAACTTTCCCACTTACATTATAAGAAAAAATAAATGAAGGACAGTAGAAGGCTAAAGATTCAAAATTTTGTCACTTCCACAAGCATGTACAATGGCAGTACCCAGGGAGGATGGGAAAGAGATTTTGGTACGTCATATCCATAGAAATTCAAATCCTATCCAAAAACTCTGTCCTGAAAAGTCACTGGCCTGATGAAACTTTTAGCATGATTCTTTTTTAAGCTTCTCAAGGGAGATTTTTGGGAAGAGCCTAAAAGGAAAATGATTCCAATACTTTATAAGGAAAATATTATTTCTCAATAAGATATAAAATATTTACTATCTGCCAGTGACAGTATTCTGAGTGATTTGTAGATATTACTGTGACAGCATAGTGTTTAAAGATGCATTTCATCTTACATAAGCAATAATTTGAGCAGTATATCAAAATCTTCAAAAAAAATTCCAAGCCCCAATGGAGCAGAAATTGACTAATTCTGAAAATTGTGTGTGCAGATTCTTAATATTATTAGTTTCCTCTTTTTTCAAATGTTCTTATTTATATTTTGCCACTAAAATATTCAGTTTTGATCAGACATCAGGAAGGGATGTGCTGTAGAAAGATAGGGAGACAGAGACATGATACACTTGCTCCCATATTTATTTAATTTGCCTGAATGATTTTCTCTCCTTTTGGGTTCCTTGCTGGATCCTGGAGGAATACTTTGTCTTTCTCCAGAGTGGGCATTTAGTGTATAAATCTTTTAGAAACTTGGCTTACAGAAACTTGTCTTGTACAAATGGGAAAATGTTCTCCGGCATGAAAGCTTCTTATATCAATGTTTCTCACTCCAGAGGCCAAACTCATCCCACCAGCCTCTCCATGGAAGCCCTCTGTCTCATTCAGGACCAACACCACCATTTTTGTTGATTCTTGTCTAAATTTACTGTCTCTCATTCCAGTTTCTTCTGTTTAGTTCCCGCCCTTGAGTTTATAACACCGGTAGCATAGTCTGCCATTGTGACCCCAACCTGCGCATTTCCTCTACACAATTCACCATGCGGACTTTTGCTTCAGCCTTCCTTTCTCTTGCTCAGTGAGGGATGTTCTTCGAAGTCATGGTGATCGAGAGCCCACATTTGATTACATGACTTGGGATTATTTACCCTCTAAATTTTCAGGTAGAAAGATGTGTCTGACTTACTTGGGTGGTAATGGTAGAAAAATCACTAGACTAGGAAATGGAGTCCCATAACCAACACAGAATTTCTTGAATAACCCCCAAATCACTAACAACTGCTGCTTCATCTCAAAAAAACTGTTGAATCATCTTTAAAATATCTCCACACTTGATATTCTATGACTGTTCAAGAGTAAGAATAATTTTTTGTTTCCCTAGTATATCCCATAATGTTTGCTATAGAGCTTGACAAATAGCTATTTAATAAATTTTTAAAAGCAACTGCTGGTAAATGGGTAGATGAGTGAGTAGGTGGGTATGTGGGTAGATGAATGGATGGACAGATATAGTTTTGTGATCTTTTCAACTTTAAAATCCCAGCTAAAGTTTCTTTGAACCAGCTAAAGTAAAAGTCATTAGATATTTAATTTTCTTTCTGTATTGATCACATAGATTAGTAATGAATATTTTTCTCTTTCTTCCCTCAATTGCTTCCCAAATCTGCTCTAATAAAATTCCCTGCCTCCCTTCAGAAAAAACCTGTGGGATCCACTTTTTCTGATGAATTAATCCAGTTTCTTTCATAACTTTACTGAAAAATAAAAGATCCAACTTAATGCTAAAAAAGTTATGATTGTTTTCAAAAACAACTGGTTCTTATGAGATAATAATGTTGCATAACCAAGACCTGAAATTTAATTCTCATCTCTGGTAACCCTGGCTGTTTCAATTTTGTGAGATCATTTTCATCAACAATTTGACAGAGAAAGGCAAAAGAAAATGATTTCATGTCTCCTAACAGCTGCAGATTTGTGAGAAGAGTAAATGACAGGAGTATATTTGGATCAAAGTGTGAAGATGTACTTAATTCTCTTCCAACATTCATTCTCAGCCCCATTTTTAAGAACACCCATGTACACAAACCAAATCCAGATATCCATGTGATTTTCTGCTTTAAATTTCCAGGCAAAAATTGCCTTTAGAAAGTTACTTTGGGGTGAACCTATAGGAACTTTACATCTAGGAATCCTTTTTGGAAGACCAGAAATGATCTTGTAAGTGGGCTGAAATATTGCTTTCTCCAGAATCTCTTCTTTACTTGTCTTTCTTTGTATCCATCACCACCTCCTATTCTGGTTTTCAGACCCCAGTCTAAAGTAGTAATGGAGCAGTTAGTCCTAATGAGGGTGGCATGGGGCAGAGGTGGTTATGACCTGAACCCTTAATCTAAAGAGCCAACCTGTAGAAATGATTCTCTTTCTCACTAATAAAGCATTTCTTCCTGTTTCAGGTATAAGAAGTCTCTGTCTCCTCCAAACTCAAGATATTCTATGATGGTGGAAGTAGACATCACATTTTCTGGGTCTATAAAGAGAGTTTTGGGGGTAGAAGTTGGGGGAAGTGCATGGTGGTATATTGACACTGGTGCTTTGGCGGAGGGAAAGTGAAGCATGTGCACTTATGGGGTGTAGGAAGCTGTTTCCTCAAAACTACATGATTCTACATGTAAGCAAATGGCAAATCAGAAAATTTGATGGAAATAAAAATTTAAACGATGTAGTTTTCATTTTAAGTGATATGTATGACTTTTACTCAAATATAAGTACATACTTATCAGGTCATAGTTAAACTTTGAGTTTCAGTCCCATAGTAACTATAGCTGTAGATCATAAATTAATTTGGCAATATCATAAATTGGCAATATCCTTCTCAAATTTGTATTCACTCAACAAACATCCATCAGTAAACATTTATTCACTCAGCAAACATTCAATATGTACTAGATTTGGAAATACAATGCTAAATAAAATACAACAGAATATAACAATAAGTAAAATATAATAACCTTTGTCCTTTAAGACAGAGGTAAGCAAACTTTTACTGCACAGGAACAATTAATAATTAGTTGACTTTTGTGGGTATTCAACTCTGCTTTAAAACAGAAAAGAGCCATAGCTAATATGTAACTGAATGAACTTGATCATAGCCTAAAGAAACTTAACAACAAAAACAGCTGGCAGACTAGATTTGATCCATTAGGCATCATTTGCTCACATTGGCTTAGAGTCTAAGCCAATACCATCCAATAGGAGCTGATGTAGGATATATATATATAAGTTATATATACATATTTATATATATGTGTGTATATATATATATAGTATGTATAAAGTGTGTATATATATATCCTTTTAAAATTTCTAGCAGGTAAATCTTAAAAGGTAAAAAAACACAGGTGAATTTCATTTTAATATTTTTATTTCACTTGATAGTCCAAAATATTATCATTTCAACATAAAACCAATATTTTAAAATTTTCCTTTTCTAAGTACTTTGCTTTTTTTTTTTTTTTTTTGTGGTACCGTGTCATTGGAATATGGTATTTTACACTTAAAGGTACAATTTGATTCTCCCTAACTACATGTTTAGTGCTTTGTGGTACCAACCTGGTTAGATTAGACAGGTAAATAAATGGATAATGGTTGGGATAAACATGAAGCTTTGAGAGTAAATATGAAACAGAACAAAGCTAACCCATCTGCATGGTGGGGAAGTCAGGGGAAGTTTCTCAAAGGAGAGACAACGTGGAATGAACAAAAATGCTTTAGGAAAGGGAGGAGTCTGGACAAAGACAAAGACATGCATTAAAAAACTGGAGTTATGGAAGGTACAGCTTCTTGGAAGAATTTCCAACAGCTCTGTATGCATGGAGCCAGGTGGAGGGCGTTGACCCGGAGCTAAGGCAGTGTCAGTATGCATAGAATGAAGTGAATTAGATGTGACAGATATTAGTCAGACAAAATTGATGGAATTTGGAGATTGACTGGACAGAGGGGAAGAGGAAGAAGGACGAGGAAAGGATGATGTTAGGGGTTTTGGCTTATGCAAAATGCAAAGATGAACCTGTCTGTCAAGATGGGGTACTCATGAACAGGGGACAATTTGGGAAAGAAAGATGGTTCCAGCTTTGAATACTCTGGCTCTGAGGACCGAGAGAGACATGCCCCAAATTAATGGCACACACACACAAGCCATGTCCACACACAGATAAGCCTTCGCGCTCACAAAAGCTCTTTATGTCAGTCGCTGTTCTCATTCTGTAAGAGTCTGTCTCTCTCTTCAAGCCAAGATTTTTCTAGAGGTTTTGTTTTCTCATGAAGGACCTAAAATCATGACTCTTTCTGCTAAGGATGCCGGTTGTCTCCACATGCTTTTCACCTGTTCATTTTCAGGTATCAGGTCAAATGTCTCTTCATGATGACACTTCTCAGATGACCCCCTAATGCGATCAGATGCCCTGACCATATATCCCATATATTTCACATTTACTTGACTGTCTGCCTTAGAGGTAAAGATGATTCATCAAGAACAGTCAATTCTCATTCCAAACTCAGATACCAGTATCTGACAATTACCTGGTCAACAGTAAATGCTCAGCAAACACTGGTTATTTGAGTGAATATACTATTAAAAACCTCAGGGATAAATTATCTGGATAAATTATCTACAATTATCTGAAAAGGATGGCAAACTTTAACATGATAATTGATTAATTAGTACTATTGATTTCAAGATCTTCCATCAAATCAATCAGGCAAGGAGTACTAGCTATCTTTATTGCTCTATAATTTAATCAAATTTTCTTTTCAATTATTCATAGTTAAAGTGACAAGAATGTAACCCCAGTTATTTTCCCAGGCTGCTAGAGGCATTGCATGCCCAGGAAGCCTTTTTCAACCTGGGTGAGCTTTGTCAAGAGTCCTATTCCTTCCTTTGAAAGCATAGGCTTTTAGAATGATAGCTAAAAAGAATCATTGGTCCCTCACTTTCTCACCTATAATATCCATTTCATTTGGCAATATGTAGAAAACTTTAACTCTGTGATTGGAGGTAGAAGAGAAGGATAAAAAGATATATACTGAGTGAGGGAAGAGATTGAATAATAATTTCAATATTATCTTATTACATCAGTTTACTAAAAATCAACAGATCAGAAATGACTTGAATGAAAGAGTTTCAGATCAGAGAACTGTAACAGGGAACATATGCAGACACAGGAAATGTGGAGAATATGAAGAACTTTCCAGAGATGTCTGACCACTGAACAGATCAGAGTTATGCCTTGTTCACCTGTGTATCACCTGGGGAATTGTAGCAGGCTGGGGTGCAGTAAGTTTCTGTAGTTCCTGAACTAAGCAGCATCTTTATTTATTTCTCCTTCCTCATTACTTATGAAGTATCTGTTGACTCACTGTCATCACCTCTTAATGATAAGGTCCATCAAGATGTGGGAACTGAATAGGGAATTGTGAGCCCTTTATATTCACGGTTATATCTTCTCTACCTACCATAATGCCCGGCACAAAAGAAGGCTTGATCAGTGTTTATTGAGGGAATAAATACTTTGACCAGGACAAGTGTGAATGAGGAAGTATAGAGCCCAAATGCCCCTAAACCTTCAAGTCTCAGTTCAAATGTTAAGCCCTTATTAAGTGCATATAAGCATTTCCTCCCAGATAGCAGTTTTCTCTCCGACCACCAACCTTCCAAACACCTTGTTTATCCCTCCAGGAAACTATTAAAAATCACATACATACTGATTAAGAGTACAGTCCTGGAACCAGAATGATCTTGTTAAATACCCACTCAGGCATGTACAAGTTGTAGTGATTTTAGCAAATTACTTAAGGTCTCTGAGCTCTACTTCCTCATCCATAAAAGGAAGAAAATTTTATCACCAATTTCATAAGGATTGTTGTGAGGTTTAATGAGGTAATACATGAAAATTTGTAGTCCAATAGCCAAAAACTTACAAGCACTCAAAAGTTATTTACTATTTAGCCATTTTCTACTTTCCTGATGACAATTTCTAAAAGTGTTAGATTTATTGAGCATATACTATAGTCTCAATATTTTATATGGGTTTTCACAAAGAAGTTATATTTGATTCCATGGGTTATTGTTTTACCTATCTACCATTTATAAGGCTGTGGTTCATGGGGTACATAAATTTTCTGAGATCACAAACTAGTAATTAGATTGACTGTCATTTGAGCTCAGCTGATAATGGAACAGATCTGGGCACTATCTCCATGAATGTACACATCTTACATCTTCTGCTAGGCTAGAAATTCCATTGTGGGTAAGGATCTGATCTATCTTTGGATCCCCCAAACATCCATTTTAGCAACTTATATGTCAATGATGGGTAAATGAAATGACTGAACACAGAATAAAGAGACTCCAAAATCCTTTTTCATCTCTGTCACCATTTTATCCTTGACTTTACAGCAGTTTCTTACATGCATTTTGAATGGAGGGAATTCTTTCCATGCTTAAGCAGCACCCACAGTAACATATACCTTACAAAAGGCAGTGTTTGCCTCGTAAAAATACCACAGTGAAGCCAATCTGTATGTTGGCTGGTTTTATCAAATATTCATATCCTAATATGCTTGCACTATGCCATATACTATGCCAGCAATAACATAATAACCCTACACATTTGAAAGTTTAAAACACATTCCTCACGGGTGTGTGGTAGCTCTCAGAAAATACCAGGAGCAACCATGACACAGAATAGTGCACCAAGAATTTATGAAGCATCAGATACAAAATGGGAGCAGCTAGGAAGCAAGTCACCACCTCCGGAGAAGGAATGACCCAGATGGGACACAGACCAAAACATCACAAAGATGCTAGAATGCAGTTCTCAGAGTTTGGTCCAAGGACCATGTGAGCATCAGCATCACTTGGGAACATCACAGTAATGCATATTCCCAGGTCCAGCCCACCCTTCACCACCAGAAACTCTGGTGTGCAGCTTAGCTATCTGTGTTGTAACAAACCATAGAGATGACTGGTGAGCACACCAGTCTGAGGACATCTGAGCTTTGAGCATAGATTTTCACAGCATGCACCCTAATTTACAGATAGGAGCTCTGAGTACATACTTATTCCAAGATCACACAGAGAGTTAGTAGAAACCAGAACATCCCTCTCCTGGCTCAGAATAAGGAGGGTTGAGAGAGGTGAAGGCAGATGTAATGGGACTTTACTGCTGAATCCTAAGTCCCATTTTTATCTGAAGATGGTGAAATTACTTGTCAGTCATTCCCGGGTGACAGCTGTAGGGACAGGCTCTTACAATCACTGGAACAACAGTTGGAGCATGAATAAACAGCCCCACCAGGGGCTTTATTGTAGAACATTTGATAAGGTGATAGGTGACATTAATCTTCCAGAGAATAATAGAGCACAAGGCAATTTCCAAAATTGTTTGGCCACAGACTCTGTACTAGGTTATTAAAAAGTGGGAAATGCTGATCTGTATTATGCTAAAATAGTAAGCAACTGTCCTTACAGGACTGATTGATTCATTTTTTTAAATGCCAATCAAATCTGTCAGAATCAAAGGTATTTAACTTGTACTACAATATTCTATAGGGTTCCTGGATCTCAGGGATCTATAAATTTCCCAAAATGATAAGCAACATTTTATGAGCATGTGCAAGTGAGGTTATTTTTCTTGAGGGCTTCAGAAATTCCTGCTGAGTTTTCTAAGGGGCCCTTGACTTACACAATCATTAGATATATGGGTGGCATGAAGATACAGCAAGAAAACCTGGCTTTGTCTTGATATTTAAGTTCTTGCAACATCTCACATTACTACAAAATTCCCCTGATTGTTCATTCTACTTCCCTCCCAGTCTCTCCAAGACATGCTCTAATTTTCTTAAATTCTAAGTTCATTAACATCCATGTTTAAAATCTTTGGTGGTTCCACCGTTGCCTGCCAATTCAGGGGCAAATGTTTAGACCTCCCCAATAAGCTTCTTCCTTTCCTGTCTCATTCCTCACTCTTGTATATGGACCAAAGGTAAAAACTTATTTTCCCCAAAGACACATTCATCTTCCCACCTTTACATTTGATATAATTTCTGTTTCTATTCTTTTCTTTGTTGAACATTCCCCCTTCTCTAAAGATTCTGCTTCCATGAAGTCTTCTTGCACCTCTAAATATTTTCTATATTTTTCTCTTAATGATGTCCCCAAAGACAAGTCAATTTCTTGATACTAATCACACTTGTGCATACATACACACAGAATACACACTGATACACACAGATATGTATATGTAAACACACATATGTATTTTATTTTACATATATAATTGGTATTTATCAGCACTCCATTCCTGAAAAACAGTAGCTACCAATACTTTTGTTTTTCATTTGTCAGCAGATCATTCTGCTGGGTCACCCACTCAGAGCTATCACCAAGAAAGCAATTTTGACTTACTGTATGTTTTATCCTGAAATGATGAGATTTTGTTAGGGAAAAAAGTGTTCCTTTTAGATCAGAAATAAATTCTTATCCATTTGAAAACCAAAGGCCTTTAGATGTTTTGTATGATTTTTTAAAATTAGAGCAGGCTTCCTTTGACATAGGCTGGGGAATGGTAAAAGCCATAGGAATAAAATGGAGAGAGAAGCATCTAGCCACCCAGCTCTGAGGCAGCAGCTTCACTGCGAGCTTATTTCTGAGATGAAAGAATACAATTAAGAGAGATCAATAAAATCACAAAGATATTCTCTCCCTTTGTTCTTCTCTTTCCTTATGTTAAAAACCATCAAATTTATTTTCCGAAGTCATGAATCAAAAATAATCACTTTTTATTTTAATACATTAATCAAACTCCAGTATTCATGAGCCAGCCCCTTGTCTCACTTTCATTTATCCTTCAATGGAAACAGAAAATAAAGGAAATGGATAAAAATAAGATGGTGAGGGCAGAGGTCAGGGGGTCAAAAAGATTATTTTATATTGACAGAAAAATCAAAGTACAAAATTCGAGCTGAAGTTGGAATTCCCCAAGCAACAGCACAGAGGGTGGGACTTCCGAGGGTGGCTGGCCAAAGAGACTGGCAGGGCTTGGTCTGAAGGGAACAAAAGCTTGTATCACCCCCTTCTCCCTCCACGCATACATCAAACCAAGACTCTATGCAGCCTCCTGCCAAACGTTTTTTTATTATTAAATATTATATATATATATGCATTTCACATTTTTGAATTCCCCAGGGATCACCTTCCCTCTCTGACCACTCCCTTCCATCTCCCCACCATGTGTACTTTATTTTTTTTAATTTCTTTTATTTTTAATTATATCTACATCTGTAGATATAGATATCTATATCTGTATCTATCTATATATATATCTGTATCTATATATATATACCTATATATATCTAAGATATATCTATATCTATATCTGTAGATATAGATATTTCACATCTTTGTAATCCCCGGAGGTCACTCACCACCTCCCTTTCCTGGTTGCTCCAGCTGATCCCCCACCCCCACCCCGAGTTGTGTACCTTCATTTGGTTGCCCATATATTAGTGAAACCATTTGGTTTCTGTCTTTGCCCTTCTGACTTGTTTCTGCCAATATGATTTCTTCTAGGTATATCATGTTATCATAAAATCATCAAATTTATTGTTTTTAATTGATGTGTAATATTCTGTTGTGTGATATATGTGATATATACCACATCTTTTTCATCCAGTTATCTGTCTTGGAGCATTTGGGTTGTTTCCATGTCCTTGCAACAATAATAGTGCTGCAGTAAACATCCAGACACAGGTGTCCCTTTGTACAAGCATTGAGGTCTCCTTTGGGTAGATTCCCAGAAGAGCAAATGCTGGGTCAAATGGTAGTTCCATTTTATTAGTTTGAGGGTCCTCCTTACTGCTTTCCATGGTGGCTGAACCAGTTAACATTCCCACGAGCAATGTAAGAAAGTTCCTTTCTCTCCACATCCACGCCAGCACTTGTTGTTGCCCTTTTTTTTTTTTTTTTTTTTTTGATGTGGGCCATTCTTACTGATGTAGGTGGTATCTCATTGTGGTCTTGATTTCATTTCTCTGATTGCTTGTGACGTTGAGCATTTTTTTATGTGCTTGTCGGCCATTTGTACTTCCTCTTTGGAGAAGTGTCATTTTAGTTCTTCTCCCCATTTTTTCACTGGGATTCTCAAACTTATGGAAAAGTCAAGGTAGAATTAGGCTTAGAACAGCGTAGTGGGCAGCCACGGTCATAGAAACAACATGGCAAGAGCTCAAGGGAGCCACAAATGCTGTGCTTATCTAGGATTCCTTTTATTTACTGTAATCAGGAGAGAGAATTTTAAGACACACATTTGCTCAGGATCTACTATCAAAATCAAATTATTTTTTGAAATAAAACTAGGTATAGAACTTTGAGTACCCATATTGAAAGAACGCTACCACATCCATTCATTTGCACACACTAAAAGATAATTAGGGGTTACTATTTTCCTTACCTAGCCTTCCCTTCTCTTGCTGCTGGACAAACACAAGCAGATGATGACTAAGTGTTTAACAACCATTCCTCCAAGTATTTTTGTTTAAGCATCCCAGCTATCATTCCAGAAGCCAGGAATGGACTTTATTCTCAATTTCATTTATTCCTGACATTAATTTTTCCAGCAAACTTATTTTATACACAAGTGAAAAGAGCAAATCTACTAAGGATAACCTAACTGAAACCTTATCTCTCAAAAGTCTTTGCAGAGTTGGTTGGTCTTTACCTTATGTTCCTCTCTCTCTCTCTCTCTCTCTCTTTGAACAATGTCTTGCTTTTCTCATTTAAGTCTAATGTCTCTTCTAAGTCATGTGAGGCTATAATTCAATAAATGTTAAATGATGTAAACAACTTGTATCCAGTCCTTCAAAAGCACCTTGAATGGTTAGGATGAATCCAATAAATGAACTAAGAATAGTTCGATCCCCAAGAGAACTGCTTAATGGCAGAATAACCAAGGTGCACCTAAGTTAATTACTACCAGTCAGGGTGGGTGCAGGGAGATGATTTGCTTTTTTCAACTTCAATTTGAGGGATTGATTTTATGGCTTCTCAGGTTTCTTTCACTGTTGAAATCCCACAAAATTAATGGATAATCAATAAAAGAAAAATCTGCTTTTGGCTAAAGTCTGGGTTACTGTTCCCTCCATCCTCTTAATTTTTTCCAAAGTCAGTATTATCATCATGGTAAATACCCCTCAGATACTGTTCTGATTAAAAACCTTGACAGACAATTTTATTTTTAAAATTCAAATGTGTGTGAGTAACGATTTTTATTGCTATGCCCTTTTACATGTGCTATGCTGTATCCCAGAACTTGCAAAACTCCACATCTAAGTATCAAAACAGAAGACATACATGAACCATATTTTCATTTGAGATTCTCTATTCACTAAGTCACTTGATGGAGAATCTCAATTGCAGCGTTGAAATCTGACAATGTGGCTGGGAATCACTATAATGATTGTAATATTGTGAAAACTCATATATTATTTTAGTTTTATTTTACAATCATGTAGGAAATAGGTTTTGCATTGCACAATAGTGGACTCAGCATCACAATGCCTCATTTATCCTGGATGGAGGGTGTAGGGTGAGTTGGTCACTTTTTCTCATTAGCCTGTAGAACCAGCACCTGTGGTGTTGTGCCCTCTCCATGACTATGCAACCCAGTGGGTGTGCGCATGTTTAAGTGGGTACATCTGGGCTTGGGAAGCAAGGTTAAAAGCATAGTGTCACCGAGTGATAGCAAGAGCACACTAGAGAGAGCTGACAAAACTCCAGAGAGAGAGAGAAGCTGGAGAAAGAGTATGAAGACCCCCAGGTGTCTGGGGAGCTTACCTGCCCCCCACACTCCTGTCCACTGTCACCATCTCCCACTCCCACCCCAGCTGTGGCCTTGATCTGTCCTGCCTTGTGTGTCTGTGTAACTGCTAGAACCCATAAAGAACCTACACAGACTGGTGAGCCTGGTGCTTGTGCTGCAATCAGTGCCTTGAACAGGATGGTATCCGGACAATTGGCAACCAAGCTGCCTAAACAACAGTGGAATGATGAGATAGTCTTTATCTGGCTAATGGAGGTTTATTCCCTTCACATGCCAGTAGGTATTATTTGTACTAATTTTGAGGGAAAAATTTCTCAAATATATCACATAAATTCCACCCTAATTAAAGATACACAGCAACTATTAAGATATCCTTAATGATAAAATCAGTATATGGTCTAAAGTCAGTATATGGTCACAGGCCATTGCACTGGGCAACAGCATGGTCCAAGGAAGCCTCGGAGAGGAAGAATTGCTCATTCCTTTGCTAAATGTCTCAGCTGGCTGTAGAGGGAAGTCTTTGTATTTCATTTCTATTAATTGCCCCATTATCAATTTTTAGTGCTCCTATTCCAAGAAATGTTTTTATTCCTTGAAATTCCTATTTTTAACTTGTAGAAAGACGGAGAACAAAGTCATAGGAGAAGTTATTCCAAATTTTGCGTATAACTTCAAAGGCTGGGGGGCACAACCAGGAGTCAGTGAGAATAAGGATTCCTGTGTAGTCAGTAGCAGATGCTCTAGCCAACTGTTTCTTTGCCAGGACCCGTGGAACTAGGCTGCTGAGAGCCTTCTGGAAGAATAATTGCTCTTATTCTGCCTCATATTTTTATCTCATTATTTCACCCAGATAGTACACCCTTAACTAGATTATAAAGTCTGTGAGGGCAGAAGACAAGTTATTGTTCATCTGATTTGCTATACTACTTAACACACTTTTTGTATTGAGTACAAAATAAGTGTTTGTATGATTTGACTATGAAGCATCTTGCCCTAGAAAGCAGGACAAGTCCACATTAAAATGTTAATACAATGCGATACATAAAATTTCTGTCATTTAGCATCATATGTGCCTTAGTATACCTCCACTTGAGCTCACTGATTTGCCCTAGGCCATTGCTGCAAATAAATACAAATATTCCTTGTTAAATTTACACCACTGTAATTGGAAACCAGTCTCCACCTTAGTTATTTTTTTTTCTCCATTTACAATTCTTTCACAGAATTTTTTGTTTCTGGTTTATGTAATTTGTTAGCAAAATATCCAACTATCTGGAAACCCAACTGTAGTTTATTTCTCATATCTTACATACTCAGGAACTCATCACTACTTTTTTTTACCTTACTTTATTTACTTATTTATTTTTTTACATCGTTGTCAGCCCCAGGGTTCTCACTATTCCTTAAACTGTGCTTATGGCCTATCCAAAGATCCCTTACCTTTGATCACAGTAGTCAAAAAAATTTTAGGTGGAAATTGGTCTTAGAAACAAAATGGAAAGGTACTTTATGTCTATTTAAATAGTTCTGACCCACCTGGATTTCTTAGTTTTTCATTTAAGTCCCTGTGTTATCTCAATCTCAACTCTTCTCATCCTGCAAAAGTCACTTCAGAGAATCATCTGTCCTTATGACATCCATTTTCTCAACATCAGATTCTCATTTTGCCCAGGATGTGAAAGTGCATGCTCTCTTGGCTACCCACAAAACACTTCTTGATTCTGTCTATATTGTTTCAGTTGCTTCTGAAAATATTCTCTAAACCTGTAATGTGCCTATACTGCTTGTCTGTAGATACCTGGAAAATGAGGTCGCCAATCAAAATACAACGTGCTAACACCAAGCAGGGCTGATCATTTTGTACCCACAAAAGAACTCTGAGAGACATATCCTTATGTACATTCCCTGAGACCAAATCCTCCTGGGGACAGTGAGATCTGCTCAGTTCTAATCCTACTGGAATATCCCACTGGGTATCTCCTTTAATATGTCCTTCTTTTCTCAAAGCTGACTTTTTAAAATGCCATCTCATTTAGCTGTGAGAAAGAAGGGATAAAAGCCACTTTTGTGCTCTTTGCAAACACTCATTTTTCTTTGATACTCTTGAAAATCCAGAATGACTACATCACCTATCTTGATCCTTAAGCTCTATTATCATCTATAAGCAAACAAGGGAATAACACAGTATAGTCTTATGGCTGGATGAATATATTTTTACAGTAAAAAATATATATTAAGGAGTAAGTAAAAATATATATAAATCCTAGAGAGAAATAATAAAGTGCTCATGTATTCACAACCAAACATTAGAATACTCTGTATTTAAACCTCCTAAGTTCCCAGTGCACTCCTCCACAATCATTATTTCCTTTCCTCCTCTTCAGCAGTAGCCACCATAGCCTTCTCTTCTCTCTGCTTCTCTTTCCCATTCCTCTTTTTCTTCTTCTACCTTTCCTTCCTCTCTCTCTTTCTCACACACACACACACACAAATTGCCATTTTTATTTTGTACCTTAATTAAGTAACTTAATAATTTGTTTGATCATTGCCTTTTTTATACAAATAAAATGCAATATGTCATTTCTGTGATAGGCTCCTTACATTCTATATTATATGTAAGATTTGGCTACAAAGAAGTAAGTAACTGCATTTTATTCCCTTTAACTATGAAGTAATATTCAGTGGATGAATAAATTGCAATTTGAAAATCCATTCAACAGTTTGGTATACAATTTGAGTATTTTTATTTCATCTATTATGGAAAATGCTGTTTGAATCTGTGCCATCTGACACATACTAAGTGGACACTTATCTAGAAGTAGGATCATTGGTTGTAGAAAATCTGTATCTACAACTCTACTATATAATGATATTGTTTTCCATTTGTACTAGTCTATATTCTCATCCATTAAAATGAATATTTCTATTTCTTAATTCTTGTCATAGTTGATATTACCTCTTATTATTTTGGCAAATTGATAGGCATGAATGATATCTTACTGAGGTTTTAACTAGCTAGCATTTCTGTGATTAAGAATTAAGTTGAACATATCTTCACATCTATGTGGCACTCATTTTTGATTTTGTAAGACATATACGTAAATCTTTTGTTCTTTCATTGTATTATTCATCTTTTTGAGGAGACTACATGTTAGTCATTACATAGGTTGCAAATAGCATCTTCCAATCTAGGATTTTTTTTATGTCTGTATGGTATTTTTAATCTATAAACAGCTGTAATTTTAATGAATGTAATTTATCAGAAATTTCCCTTATATTTTGTGTTTCATTAAAAAATATTTCTCCAAATTCTTTTAGAGCTTCCTCTACAGTTTTTAAATTATTGACTTTCATTTACTTGGAATTAGCTTTAGCTTATGATGGAAAGTATAGAATTGACTTTTAAAAAATTATTTTCTCATTAAATAACCAGTTATTCAAGTATCATTTATTAGAGTCCATTCTTTTTTCACTGGTATCCACACCTATGTTGAGATAAGTGACATTTTATCTGTATTCTGTACCTATTTCTGCATTCTAGTCATTCAATTTGTTACTCTGTATATCCTGCAATAACATGTCATAATTACAATAACTTCTGCATGATATTAAATCTTGCTTTACTTTTATGAAAATATTGTTCTTCACAAATGTTAAGCTAACTTTGAGCTAGGTTATTAATTTAAGATTTTTCTTCTTAATATAGGTTATGTTTATAGCTACAAATTTCCATTAAATAAAAACTTTGTAGACACAAATATTTTCCAGTAAAATGATGGAAAGAGATATACTATGCAAAAAGATTATGCCAAAAGAAAAATGAAGTGACTATATTATTAAACAAAATAGATTTTCAGACAAAAATTGTTATTACAAATGAAGGACATTTTATAATGATAAAAGAGCCTATCTATCAAGAACATAGGTTACAAACATACATGTTTAACAGAAAAGTCTAAGAAAATAAAACAAAAACTGACAGAATTTAAAAAAGAGATAAGTCAATGCACTGTTTTGGAGAATTTAGACTAGAAAACAGTATAAATCATTTCTCAAAAGGTTAAGAATAGACCCACCATTTGACCCAGCAATTCCACTCCTAGGAATTCATTCAGAGAATACAAAATACTCATTTGAAGGGACATAGCACTCCTATGTTCATTGTAGCACTGTCTAAATAGTTAAGCCATGGGAACAACCTACATACACAAAGAAGTTATATACATAAGGTAATACTACTTAGATTTTTTTTGAAAGTCTTACCATTTGCATCATCATAAATATAACTAGGAGAAATTGTACTAAGCAAAATGAGTCAAAAGAAGACAAAAAACTGATGATTTCACTCATATGTAGAATAGAAAGAAATAAAGCAAAGGAAGAGCTCAAACTAAGCTAAATATTAACAATCTGACTGTACAATAGAGGCCGCCCAAAAGAAAGGGTGGGATGGGGAACTATGTGGGGTAAGAGCCAGTGGGCTGTGGTAGAAGACTATAAGTGCTTTGGTGGTGGGTGTGGTGTGGTAACATATGTCTGAGGAGCTGCAAACCTATACCCCTACAACACATACAGTACTGTAAACCAATGTTACATCAATGAAAGAATAGAATCTTTAAAAAATAAACAGTTCAATACTCTTAATAATGACAGAACAACTAGGCAGAATATCAACAAGGAAATGGAAGATTTGGACGCTATGAACCTCTATACCTTCCAGAGTCTACAGAACATTCCAGATAACAGTATTCTTCTCAAGGTCACTCAAAACATACTCCAGGATAGAGTGGCAGTGAGCCCATAAACAAGTGAATTCAAAAGTAACAAATTGACACAACTTATTTTTTAGTCACAATGGGATATTAGAAAACAACAGAAGCAAATTTGGTTCCTTCACACACATGTAGAAATACACCATAAACAATGGGTCAAAAAAGAAATACCATTTTTTATTAGAAAATGCATAGAAATATTCATCCTCTTCCCCCTCTCTTGATCTATGCTCCATTTCTGTTGGCAGTTTAGTTTAGTTTAGTTTAGTTTAGTTTAGTTTAGTTTAGTTTTTGAGACTAGGTCTTGCTATTTTCGCCCATGGAACCGCAGGCTCACGTTGCCTGGGGTACCACGGACTCAAGCAACCCCCAGCCTCAGCTTCCCAGGTAGCTGGGATTACAGGCCCACGCCACCACACCCAGCTGCTTTTTGGGACTAGGTCTCACTGTGTTGCCCTGAACCGCGATCCCTAGCCCCAGCCGCTTCATAGGCTGAAGCTTACAGGCACAAGCCACCGTGCCCAGCAGTTTTAAATTTTTCTTGTCTGTTTGCTTGTTTGTTTTTCCTGTATCCCTCATATAAGTGGACCATCCCTTATTTCTCTTTTCTTTCTGGCTTATTTCTGTTAACATGATTCCTTCTAGCTCCATCCAAGTTGGTATAAATGACATACGTTTGTCTTCTTTGATTTATGCATATGATTCCATTGTGTAAATATACCACATCTTTTTCAGACATTTGTCAGTTTTGAGGTATTTTAGTTGTTTCCATATCTTCGCAATTGCAAATAGTGCTGCAATAAACATGAGAGTACAAGTGTCCTTTTTAATTATTTTTTAAAAAAATCCTTTGGTTCATGGGAGAACCTTGGGGTAAGTAATGATGTAATTTATAAATTTATACAGGTATATATATATATATATATACCTGTATATAGGTATATGTACAATCAATAAAAAATTAGAAAAACAAGAAAAAGGGAAAAAAGAAAATATATAGAAGTAAAAATGAAAGCAAATGTACCAAATTTAGGGGGTGCAACTAAAATAGTATTTAAGGTAAAACTTGTAACTACAAATATCAATAGTTAAAAAGAAAAAACCTCAAATAGCCCAACCTCCACATAAGAATATAAAAAAAGAAAACTAAGTGCAAATAAGCAGAAGGAAATAATCGCAACAGTAACAATAATAATAATAGTGATTAGAGTCAAACCATCTACAAAAACTAACTCAGGAAGGTTGAAAGAACTAGATATAAATAAAGACTGAAATTATAAAACTCACAGGAAAGCACATACACCTAAATCTTCATAATTAGGTAGTGGTTCTTAGATACACTATCAAAATAAAATAAATATTAGATAAATTTAATTTTTCAGCATTTATACTCAATAGATACCCTTGGATATATATAGTTATAATATAAATGCAGATCCCATAAAATCTTGTATATTAATATTTATAAAAGTATCATTGATAGTAGCTCCCCCAAAAAGAAAATAATCCGATTATCCATCAACTGATAAATGCATAAACCAAATGTGATACAGTTACCCAAATGGATTACTATTTAACCAAAAAAAAAAAAAAAAAGATGACAGATTAATACATGCTACAAAATAGGTAACATTTGAAAACATGGAAATGGAAAGTCCCAAAAGGCTACAAATTATTTGATTTCATTAATGTGAATTTCCAGAATAAGCAAAATCTTAGCAACACAACATAGATTAGTGGTTGACAGGCTGAGAAGAGGGAGAAAAGGAAAATGATTGTTAGTTTCTTTGGGGGGTAATGGAATTAGATGATCAGATAATGAATTGTTGACGTTAAAATGGTGAACTTAGGACTAGTCACACCTCAGTTTCATCAATCACTTGAGTATGCTTGGGAAGAATATGTAGTCCACAATTGTGGAATATAGTGTTCTCAAAGCACCTCTCAGTTCCCACTTCTTTCTCCATGTGCTTACTGATTACTTTGTGTGTGCTTGATCACCTGAGAGGAATATGTTAAAAATATCCACTTTGATAGTAAATTTCCTCTTGATCATCCTATGAAGTTTTGTTGTATATGTTTGAGGTTTGTAGGCTGATGCCACTTTAGGATCATTGCAACTTTCAGTTAAATTGAAGATTTTACTATTTAATGGTTATCTTTATCTATACTAATACTTCTTTTCTGAAAGTATATGTTCTCAGAATACTGAATGATGTTACTTACACATGAACTATAATGAACAAAGGAGAGGCTCAGATCAAGGCAAACTGAAACAGACCCTTAAATATGAAAGGCACCAGAAAGAGGAAGGGATGAGAAGGTCAAAGCAGGGAAGGGCTCAGTGACTGAAGTGGAGGATTACTGGTCCCTTGGTGGTGAGCAAGGTGTAAGAATGACATTTGCACAGGTGAAACATATAAAGTGTTCGAAAGCAAATGTTACCTGAATAAACAGATTTTTAATGATATCAACTATCTGAAATCATACATAACCTCAATCAATATTGCAATTTTATTTAGAAAGCATTTTTACATTTGATTTGTCATTATTACATTAATAAGTTGGGGAATTTTAAATTTTACAGCATACTATTACACCTATATTTTTTCATTAAATTATTCAAGAGCATCTGAATATTCAAGAATATCCAAGAGCATAAATTATCAAATAGTACCTCCAGCAGCTCATGCTACCTAACATGCAATCATGTCCAGGTATTGAATAATCTGAAATGATACCTAAATATGCAGATTTAATTAACATGATACAAATAGCCTTCTTAATCAACTAGTATGATAAATAATCTGGGAAATGGGAATTACATCCTACTCCACTAGACTTTTCTGTTTTCTGTTCTATACTATTTTAAATGTGCTGTGACATAGATATCAAAGTTACTGATCTTGCACTAATATATGCTTTGGACTTACATTATCTTGCAAAATATAAACTTTCTTGATTGATTACTTAAAGTCATTCATTTATTATCACTTTTCATTGCCTACGTGTTTTGTTTCTGCATTTTCAAGTGTCATGGTCCAACAACACTTCTCATCTCACATAGGTCATTGAAGCATATACAATATTTATGAGCATACTAGTAGGTGCCTGATAACTATCAGTTGAATGGAAAGATCCTTGATTGACTCCATGATACCGATTAGGAGCTTCTTAATGTCACCATCAAGTATGTTCTGTGTGTGGCATCCAGGGCTCTGAAAACTGAATCTGTTCCCAATCTATATGTTGCATGTCTTCCGCCTCATTGCACTTGAATGTTTGCTGCAACAAACATGCTTTACGGTGTGCTAAGAATGCAGCCATGGAACACTGCTCACTCCTATGAAACGCCTTTAAGCCAAGGACATTAAATTCCATCTACATCATTGAATACACATTTCTATGAAAAGGCTATTCCTTTGAAAAACTGAATGAAAAACCTGAAAGTAATTTACAACTGATTAATATTTAGAGTACCAAAAAAAAAAGTAGCCCAAGAATATTTCCCAGATTTATTGAATTTTACTGTGATTAGGACTTGATTGAATGTTCACTCACTCAGTTCCTACCTTTTTTGGTTCTGAACTAGTCATTGGAATGTCTCAAGTCACATTGAGTTCTGCCACCCTTATTGAAATGATCTATTTCTGTGGCAAGGCTGCCAGCTTGAGGTGGTCTTTCTCCTGCTGAGGCATTTGTGGTGATGGATGATACAGGGAACAGCGACACTTTCCAATTTGGCATCTTTTAGACATTAACTGGGTCTTTTATTCCACATCCTTTCAGCCCTGCCCTTATTTTTCTTTGAGCTCATTGACTTCTAGACAAGTAAATGACACATTTCCTTAAGGAATCCCCTTTATCTAGGAGTTAATGTTACTTTTTTAAAGAATTTTTTTAAAAAAAAAAGAACAGAATTGACTCTGAAACCTGGTGTTCCTCCATTGGAAACAAGGTGGAGATTTTGTTAACGTGCGTGAGCAAGGGTTTGTTTGCCTATTAATACAACAGATTGAACAGAGAGAACCCCTGAAGCTTGAAGTAGGACATTTTATGACAAGAGAGAATAATACATTTCATTTTTGGTAACTTAACGTGTAGTGATTATTGCCATTTGTCAAATATTTCTCTCCTTCCATAACATGGCAGAATTGTTCTTCTGCCCCCCCCCCCCCCCATGTGCTTGGATGGGCCATGTAACTAGGTCTGCATGGTGAGTTATCTCAGGATGTGAGTGTGTCCTGTCTGACCTGGATCATGATATAGGGTCCTTCCCTATAAGCTCTCTTCTCTGACTGGTAACTGACATTAGCTATCTTGTTAATCTGATTCCCTGAGTTGCTAACTTGAATCAAACCCTGTTGATTTGCTATAGACAGAGATATCAACAACTATCCTTCACTGCCCTAAATTACTGAGACTTGGGGGTTGTTCCTGAAACACAGGCTTTTATATCTTTGTGACTTTATAGTTTTTACTGAGAAAATCAATCCTGTCTTCTCATAAAATTCTACTCGATGTTACCTAAACCTGTTGGACACACCAGATGTAGGCTGGAAATGTTCACTTCTAAGATAATAAATTGCGTAGTCAGAAATTAACTTTAGGATTTAGGAGCATCGTTTTATTTCTGAGTGTGCTCCTTTCTGGCCCTTATTCTCTAACCTCCTAACGCCTCAATTTCCCCTTTTGTCAAATGGTCATGATAGTAATACTGCCCCATATGGTGACTATGGGTAAATTACCCATGAGAATGAAACATCTCATTGCAAAGAGAGGTAGATGTTTGTTCCAGGAAAGACAGAAGTGTTTAATAAGTTGTCACTCTTCTCTTGTTTTGAATGTGTAGTGATATAAATGGTTATTTAAACCAAGCATCTATCAATGCTGTGAGACTATTACTTCATATTACCACCTATTTTGTTCCTTTCTAACCTCCCTATTCTTTCTGATCTTGCTTTCATTTTTTCATGAGAAACATCAAACGGAGTAGCATATATCCCGAGGTATTAAAGCCCCATGGATGATTGGTAAGAAGAACAGAAGATAGGAACAGTGCTAGCTCATGTGTGAGTACTTGTTTGGCATCTTTGTTTTAGTCACTTTTCTTGTATTTGTCTCCAGACAAATGCCATCATTTTGCCCTCATTTTGCAAATGAGAAGGTTGAATCCATTGGGTCACCTATGGTCATGTGGCTATTAATTGATGAAATGGAATTTGGTCTTGTATGACCTGAAGATGTACTCAACCCACCAACTGGGGGAAGTTTGTGCCCAGATTTGCATCTCTTTTGTGTCTAGTCTTCTGGCATTTCATCTAGTTTATGTGTCCCAGAAATTTCATTTTAGAAAAATATTATTAAGTTACATTAAAACACACTGAATTTGCTTTACATTGACTTTTTCTTCCAGCTTCTGTCATGGTTTTATCTAGTATAGGTGTGAGATATGCATGCTATAAAAAGGGTTCTCGATTCAACACGAGCATATTTGAAAACAACCAGAGATAACCATTTGTTTTTCTGACCTTTTCTAGATGCAACACAATAAAACCTTCCTTTGAAGGAAACCAAGTGATCTGGGAACTAGGGAGAAGTGAACTCTTGTGGTGCAGATGGCATAAGCAAGTGACGCCATTACCAGCATAGTCTCTAGCCCTCGTTATCTAAACCGTGTCATAGACTACAAGGTGTCTAAGGCTGCAGGTCATAGAGATAGGGGATTGGGAATTGTAGATTAGGTGTTTGTAAGATATGTGAGAAAGAGAAACAGAGTGTCCTTCCTACTGCAGAGGTTTTACCAGTGATGATAGGCTCTAAATCTATAGCATTTTATTAGTGTTTTGTTTTGTAACTTTTTAAAAACTTCACAATAACCCTCAGCAGCAGTGAATTTTTGGAGGGTGAAGCACATGTTTAACAATGTGCTAACAATGAAATATAAATTGCATTTCTTCTTTGGAAAGTTAATGTACATGTTACTTGTACAAACTGTTTGCTAGTATTTGACATCTACTTGGAGGGTATAGGACATTTATGAGCATAAAAAATAATTTAAGGTACAAATCTATAAACAAAACATCAGCATCTATTTCAAAAGGTAGTAGCTACTTTGTGCAGATCTTCCAGAAAGTAATGATAATGAAACATATCGCTAAAATTATCATTAAAATATCAAAGAAAGAAGTGAACAAAAAGAATGACTAATCATGCATAATAGTTAATATGTATAATTTTTTAATTTAAAATTCTACAATACTATTTGGAATATCTGAACTTGTAAGATTCTTCATGGAATTCCTTTTTAATTAAATAAATTTATATTCTGGACTGGAAGGAAGTGAAAATTAGAATGCCCTATGATTTTGCAGCATTTGATTTTGGAGAAGCATTCAAAAGAATCATAGAAACAAACTAATTGAAGAATTTTGATTAACATATTTTTCAAAGAAAGAGACTGAATAGAGGCAAAAAGAGGATGCATGAAAACATTTGAGCTGACACATTAACATGTTTTGTTTTTAAAAACAGAATTAAGAAGCTGCTGTTCACTAACATTATTTTCTCTTCACTTACGAGGTACTTCCATATCTGAAAAAATATTATATTTTTCAACTAAAAATGTGATGGTTCACAGGTGAGTTATTTAAATATGCCATTATAAGCTCAGATGTGTTAGCCATAAACTATCCTTTGAAACCAGGAGGCAATTTTAGGGGAAAAAATTAGAAAAGACCATGTCAAAAAATGCATTTTTGGGAATACTATAAAAAATGGCATTCTAAACATAATTTCAAGGGAATTGATTCATATTTGTGAAGTGTATCAAACATAGCTATTAATGCTTTTGTTTTGTTTTTTATTAATGTTGTTTTCAATGTGTCATAAAGTCAACATTATCATGCAAACCTTTTTCATTTTGCTTGTTTAAATGAATAGTGTTATTTTTCAAATTTTTATTTTTAGAAATTTTTTAAAAATTAAAAAAATTTTTCAATGAAACTATTTTACAAATACGAATACATTTTCTAAATATAACTATGTTGATCAATCTATTAATATTCCATACAGCATAATTTTACTTTTTAAGCATCCCTTATTAGCCTAGCAATTAGTGATCACTCATTCCCAAGTGGAAGTTCATCTTCTACCTGAATGCATCACAGTCTACGATGTGTGATGACCCCTTGTGTGTCTTTTCCTGACTTCTGGATGCAGGAAGGCAGCTTCCTCAAAGGTCCTTAGAGTGTTGCTTTAAGGAAAGAACTGAACGTAATCACCTTGTGCATATCCTACTTTTAAAAGAAAGTGTCATTCCACTGAGTTCTTTTTTGATGCAACGATCTCAAGGATTCCAGGACACACAGTCACCTGAGAGTTATGGCTGATAAATGTCTTCATAGCCTCAAAGAAATGTTCCTGGATGTGACACTCTCCGGTGTTGCCTGAATTCCAAACGGAACTACATGCCTTTATGACTTTGAAGATTAATCTCTGTCACTCACAGCTCGCTGGCTTCCCCTGCTCATTTTTGCAACGTCTGCAGATGGTGTGGTGCTCCGTGCCAGAGCTATTTATCCACAAGTTCTCTTCACACATACCACTATGTTTGAGCCATTCCAGGGAGAGTTAAGTAGTGAACAATTGCACAACTCTTTTGTCTACCCTTGCGTCTTTGCAGATCCCATCCAAAAGGATCTCTCTCAAGTCCTACCCACTATTCCTGAGGCTGTTGCTTTGCTCTCACAACTCAAGGCAACAGGGACATGATCTTCAAGAAGTCTCTCAAACCACAAAAACAATCATTTACAAAATAATAGGAACAATAAACATTTCATTTGAAACTATGTCTTAACACAGTCCCAATGCTGCCTGCTGTTACACTAGAGCCTGGGTCTTAGACTTCATCCGTTGTCCATTTTTTTAAAATTAATTTCCAACTCAGCAAATGCATTACTTCTGGAGGACCATAGCTTAGAAGAAAGATGGAAGATGAAAGGGAAATTGGAAAAAGAAAAAGAGAGAAGCAATACTTGTGTAAGTGAATTTTTAATAGTCATTAATTTCCTATTAATGTTATGAATCAGTACAATTCTATTTTACATGAGGAAACTGAGACTCAGAGACACTAAGCCACTCACACGAAAGCACATCTCTCTTAAAGGCAGAATGAGGTTGTGAGTCTACATAGTTGCATTTAGTTTGCTTGCAACCTAAGCTTACACATATATATTCAACATTGTTGAGAGAGTAAGAGCAGAAGGAAAAGAACAAAAACATAAGGAAATGAAATGACAAAGAGGGAAAAGATAAGTGGGAAGGAGACAAATGAGAGATGAAGGGAGAAATGAGGAAGAGAGAAGGGTATGAAAGGGAAACTTGGTAAAGATTGAGGCAGAGAGAGACACACACAGAGACAGACAGACAGACATTGAAAACATGTCTTGTGATGGTCCTAGAACTTTCTATATGGTTCATAGCTTAGGTAATTTGTGCCTTGATAAGTTTTGAATAAATTTAGCAATTATTTAAATAGCTACCATCTTTTTTTAAAACAATCTATTCTTTTTCAAATTGTATGAGTCTGCTGCCCTTGATTTGCTGGAAGAATTAGCCAAATTTGCTTCAAGGATTAGCTGAATATTGCCTCTCAATTCACTAAGGTTCAACTGCTCCTTCTGGAAGCTGGGAAGGAATATCCACCTACCTCTTAGCTTAATTTAAATGAGATACTTAAGTAAAATCATTGGAAATTGCAGCTCAACTTTCTCTTCACTGAGAACCATCACATTAGTGAAAGAACTAAGAACTAAGGTATAAAAAAGGAGAATTAGGAAAAAGAAGAAAGAAGGAAAAAGAAATAAAGACAAATAGCATTCATCAAACATGTGTAATGTGCCAAGGGCTATGGTGCACTTGGAAAGTTCAAGTTTTCTTTCTCTCTCCTCTGGAGTCAAAACGAACACTGGCTATTACTTCTAGACCTAAATTTCCTAACCTCCAGGCTGGGGGATGGAATATAAAGCAGTGGTGAAGAACATAGGTTCAGAACAATACTGGTTATAATTGTCACTCCACCATCAAACTCCTTTGCCTTCTTGCCCCCTCATTTGCATTCTCCACTTTGCCCTGACTTCTGTGGACAATCTCTCTGGACTTCTTTCTGTTGTCCAGTTAGAACTGGCCATTGGGAGGTACACATTCTCCTCCCTCCCCCATTTCTAGGCAATGGGGAACTTCCTCTCCTTAACGTGACAGCTCACACATGAATTTCTGCTGGTTTGGAAACACTGTCGGAACACAGTTGGTAAATGGTTCCAATGCTTTTTGCTTATTTGTAGGTGTTAGAGTCATCTCTTTTTGATTTCTTTAATCCTAGCTTCATCTCCATAAACAATTCTTTTATTAAACTCACTTCATTTACCTTTTAGGATTTGTCATCAATTTACATCAAGACTCTATCCAATACAGATATAGTTTGTGTGATCTCAGATAAACTCCCTAGCATCATAAGCTCCAGACTCATCATCTGCAAAATGGGGATATAGTAATTCAGAGGAATGTTATAAAGAGGAAATGAAGGGCCTGCCTGCTGCGGCCCGCTTCGGCGGGCTGTCGCAGCCTGGCCTTCGCGTGCTCAGCCAACCCTCCACTTTGTGTGGTGGGTGGAGGGGAGCCCCCACCCAGGTGGGCGCTGGGATGGGAGGGGCATGGAGGTGTTGGCAGCTGGAACCTGGATAGGGCTCCAGGCCTGCCCATGGCCGCCCCACTTCTTTCACTCTCACCCTAATTATTAGTCCTCAGAATGAAAGAGAAGAGAACTAATAATCCATTGGACCAATAGAATTGGTGAGGGACCAGAGCAAAATATTTTGCACAAATACGAGTGGACCACAAGAGAAGGAACTGTGAGAAAGACAAGGTATAATGGACAGGAGAAATGATCATGGACATCACCTATCACAGAATCACACCTAAGGCCACACAATGAGTGGACATGTCAAAAGCTAAGGACGGATACACAACTCAAAAAAGCAAGGTGCCCCTCCCCATTCCATGGGAGAGGAAGGTCACAGAGATGGGGCTGCAGGCCCACACAAAGCTACAATCTGAAGGAGAGGAAACGATCTGCAAAGTTTTTCAGCAGATGCCCTCCACAACGAGTATCTTCTACAATGAATGGAATTGATTGAAGACCATCAACAAGAGAAAACACCAATAGATTCCAAAGGAGAATGAACTGCTACCCAGTACAGAGATAAGACTGAACATCTACCAACAAGGCTTGCTATATTCTAGGATCACAGTCCCTCACCAAAGAAAAGGACATTGCTATAGAAAACGAAGAGACCAAAGGATTTGACATAGACCAAAAAACAACAAGGAGAGGGGCTGGAGTGAACAGAGGGGGTCGTCAACGGTGGGTGAGGGAGAGGCTTTCCAAGAATCATTTGCCTATACTGTAAAATCTAAAGTATGAATAAAATTTAAAAATAAATAAATAAATAAAAACAACCAAAAAAGAGTAAATGAAAGTTCATTCTTTGGTGCTTAATACGTTAAGTACATAAACTATATTATTATTTATAATAACATGTAGAAAATATGAATTAATGAGATCAGATCTTCAGTACATGTCTTAAACACACACATTTTTACTCTAAGAAGTTCTCTACAGTATCCAGAATATAAATGTTTGTCAAGGTCTCTAGAACTTCCCAGTGGATTCTATTTCAAATGACTATAATCCCTAGCATTTTGCCTGAGCTTGTAAAACCCACAGTATGAAGGGAAAAGGGATATTGTCTTCCTGGGAGACAGAAGACTGGCCCTTTACATAGCCAGAAGAGGCAAATCCAAGTGCAAATGGGTTCTTCCAGAATTTTCTTGCAGGCATTCCAAAGTCATTCTTTTAATTTAAGGAATAAATTTCAACAGTACCCAATGACCTTGTACCACAAATTATCACATCTGTTTAGATATAGCAGATACAGAAACACCCACTGTTCTATCATTGTTTTGTGTCTGGAGATTGCAAATAGGTTTCTTTTTAAGTGCCAACTTGGATCAATTGGCAGTGGTTGCCTAGAGTGCTGGGTGGAGAAAAAGTCTCAGACCAAGTGCAGGCTCAGCAGGAAAATTAAGTGTTGTGATTGATTAACGATGTCTGCTGAGGATATGGGGTGAGGGGGGTACTCCCATACTTGCTGTGTATTTGCTGACTATGCATTAAAGTATTAAGGGATTTTCTGGAAGACAGCAGAATGGGATGGTGGCATTCCAGTGACTTTCACTTCTTTGTAACAATGAGACTCTAATGATAGATTCTTTGCACCCTTGTCCTACAGAACTATTTTAAATAAAAGGTAATGACTGACATGACAGATACATTTTCTCATTTGGATCTTTCATTTTTATGTGCATTTGTGTTCAGCAGTGAAATTATAACATGTATTTGGTATCTGCTGTAAGCATCTGGGGATGGTTTATATTAAATAAATTCAAGAAATAGAACTCTCTACTGGACAGTGATTCAGTCAAAGATGTTCAACATAGCTCACTGAGCTCATCTCATAATGATATGTTCTCGCAGCTAAAGGCAAATGTTTAAACATTTAGTTAATGCACCATATGTCTTAAATGTTTTAGTTCCATCTGACATTTTTTAAAATCCATTTTAGTGGAAACCCGCCAAGTAAATTTACTTCTTTGGAAGATGATTATTCCATTCATCTTAAACTCAACCCTTTTGGACCTCTCAACACAATGAAGTCTTAATTTGTAGGTTTTCAAATCCAAAGACAATGCTGTCTTCATGTCCTGCTTCCTGAGACATGTAAAGATGCCAGGCTAGGTGGATCCAGCTGATCTGATTTCAGATCTGAGAGCCAGGTGAAGGCAAAGGAGGCTTTCAGAGTTACCAATAATTAGCCACGGGGGCTCAGTTGAGTGGTCAAGAAAGAACAAAATAAGAATAATAACTAATGGAATAAGCAGAATACATTCAGAAAGTTTAAATAAATGGAGAGAAAGAAACAAGAGCCCAGGACAAAGGCAAATACAGGGCATTTACAATAGGGTATAGTTATCAATCATTTTCCAGGGCACAACCTCCAGTAGATTAAACATGATATACATACATACATACTACATAAAAATAATAACCACATATCTCTGAGATTTAGGTTTAGTGGTTAGATATACAAACTCAATGTCAGATGAATTAAAGGCTTGGCTCTACTAATTACTATGACCTTGAGTAAAAGATCTCATCTGAGTTTAATTTCCATATAGGGCTAACTAAAGAATTAAACAAGTATATATAATTCAGACTTGAGGAAAAAACTTTTTTATAAGTGTATTCATCTTAATGTATAAACTCCCAGTCAACTGTGACTAGTTGACTATGAGATATATATATATATATATGTATATATATATATTATCACAGTTCTGTACTTTCCATACTTATTTTATGATTTTCATAAGTCAAACTTAAACATCATTTACTCCATCTTTATCCCATTATAATCTTAGACACTTTTGCAGTATGAAATCATTTTCTCTAACCTTTCCCCTAGTGCACCTTTGACCTAAGGGTGGAATAACACAAGAGGAGTATTACATGATATTTTAATTCATAACATTTACTGGTCTGAAGTTGAGGCATCTCTTGCTGCTTGGCCTTTGGTGACTGTCCTCTTTCCTTTTTCTATTCTGCAGAGTTGGTACCACCAAGCCTGGATATACTGAGTTGACATCCATTCCAGTGGAAAGTGGTCCTACCTGATCATTGCGATATCATACCAGCACTCTCAACCATGGATCTGGTCAAAAGATCTTTGACTTCTTCAGTCTCACCCTCCTGACCCCAGATATTTTTCTATCCACCAGTCCCTTCTTTGATTAAAATTCCTTGGGAAACTAAGAAACTCTCACCTACTTCATTTACACCATACTGGAGTGACAACTTTGGAGGCTGCCTGCCGCTCACTGCCATCATGTCCATCTTTGATAAATGCCGCTCCATATTACCATGTTGGATTTTGATCACAGGCATCAATGGGGTTTTTCTGAGAGAATGTCAAACAATTTCCAAACAAAGAAGTAGGAACTCTGGAGTCAGAGTAGCAGCCTTTGCTTCCTCTAGATTTTAACCAAAAACACAAACAAAAACTGCTAAATACTCTAATAGAAGGTCTCATCAAGGTTCATCTCTGCTTCCCCGATAAGTTCTTCTTGCTGTATCTGATTGACCTCTGCAGAGAGGCTATAGGGAACCCAAACCAGAATCTAGACAGACAATAGCTTCTATTTTTTTTGAAGGTAAGAAGATACCAAGAAAAATTAGACACCTTGGGTAAAGGGGTTTAGGATGCAAAGATTTCCTAAGAAAAGGGTACAGCAGGGAAAGTATGCATGGAAATGTTCAATTAAGATATTATCTTTCTTCTAAAATTCTTAATTATTGTTTATTTTCCTATCATTCTTGGGGCTTTCAGCGATTCAGAGAGAGGGTTGGCAGTACACCTGAGATCAGGTAAGTCATTGCTTGTCTTTGATTTTTAAATAATAGATTTGTTGTTGTTGTTGTTGTCCATGGTAGGATAATGAACTAAAGACAATTTTCTTTACTTTTCAGAATTTAGAATTTTGATACAGTATCTTCTTTGAACTCCAAAAACAGAACTTTATAAATAAAAAATCAAAACTGCAAAGTCTGGGCTACAATGTTTTAATATAGCCTTGAGGTAGGGAAAGGAAAGGAAGTGCATTTTGTCCCTAGTGTTGAGATGAAAAATGAGAAAGAGAAAAGGGAAATTAGAGGGCAGACAGAAGTGATCTCACTTGCCTGTCTCCTTGAGGACTCTGTTAGGGGGAATTTAAAACCCCCAGGTAAGTATAAATGATTGCAAAGTAGCTTGCTTATTTCTTGCCTTTCATGGATGACCTGCATCTGCAAGGCAACAAGGCCAATGTGGTCTCTATATATCAGAATAGAAATGAACTATTAGAAGAGCACTCTCCCACTTTCTACTATCTACCCTGCCTCTACTACCTATTCCCCACTGGCTGTGGGGAATTAGAAGATTCCAGGAGCCTCTAGTGTGGAATAGGAGCCATGACCAGTCCCAAAGGACCAGCAGCCCCAGTCCACCATGAAGGAAGCCACCGGGCTCTATATATAATGGATTAATAAGTCACCTTACTAGAAACCCTTCAACAGTGATATCGCACAAGCTCTTTCCCAGAAAAAGATAGGAAGGTGATCCCATGCCAACTTGGGAAAGCAACGTTTAGAGAGTAGTTACCCAAGCCATATACTTTTAATCTGAAAGTTGAAAAACTTGTTACCAACCAAGTCAAGGTTTTGATGGTAGGAGAACGAGAAGTCAAGTCCTAAGATTATGGAAAGTAAAGGGAGACTGAAGATAGGCTGGGTATTGTTTGTTTTTGATATAATTTTTAGTCTGCTCAGGTGCCATAACAGAATACCATAGTCTGGGAGGGTTACACACAAAAAAAGGATGTCATCATAACTTTTGAGTTTCAAAGATCAAAGTTCCCACAAGTTGGCTTCCAATCAGACCTCTCTCCTTGATTTTCACTCACACTGTTTCCTCATATTACCATTCTCTTTGCAGGCAGCAAGAAGACACTGGTGTCTCTTCCTCTTTATCAAAGACATTAATGCTGTTGGATTAAGGGCCCATCCTTATGACCTCATTTAATCTTAATTACCTCCTTGAAAATCCCCTCTGTAGGTAGAGTCCCACTAGAGGTTAAGGTTTTAACATAAAATGTTTGGGAGGACACAAGTCTGCCTATAACAATATATAAACTAAATTTGTAGCATAAAATGTTGTCTATATTATGCAAATGAAGTCTTTAGTCTAGTCCCTGGACTTAATAAAAGTGCTTAACAAGAGGGAACTATAATAGCAATATTACTACAATATCATGCTAATTTGTAACATGTAGGCATTATTCCACATACTTTACACTAGCTAAACATTTAATACAGCAATCTTGCAAGGTATTTCTGACTTTACTGCTGTTCTAATGAAAAAAAAAAAGAACTCCCCAACTTACCTCAGTCACTGGTAATCCTGTAGCTCTCTTCCTTTGGACTTGGTTTAATTGTAACTGACATGTTTCAAATCATTCCCCCCTTCCCACTTTCTTTAATTGCTTTGGTGATGTCTTCCATCACTCCTGACACCAAAAATGTTGATCATGTCATCAGCACCTGTTGACATGACAACTGCTTTTGTCTGGTCAAGACTCTGCTATTCTTGCCATCATTGAATTATATATTGAGCAAGAAGCTGACTGAGTAGGCACCACTGATGACAATAGTCTGCCATGCTTCTGTTACCATCAAGGTTAGTGTGGCCACAGCAAATTTGCTGCTTGTCTGAGAAGTGCCACCTGCTGTCACCAAAATCCATGCCCCTTCAAATCAGATCACTGCTGGAAATTCATTGACAGGGACCTGCCATACTCTGTCAGAATCATCCACCCCTTCCAAACGTCTATATCTTTCCAGTCTCAGGTCTATCCATTCTCAATTACACAGACATTTCTTGATTTTATGAATACAGCTTAGTCTCAAGACACAGGAAAAATAGTAACACAGAAAGTAAGATAGGAGGAATGTTATATAAGATGAATCAATGAATCAGCAAATGTATTAAGGCTAGAGATGCAAGAGGGAAAACAAAACAAAAGTTTAGATTAAAATATACACTTGTAGGCAGGCATTCAGCCATCCCCACCACCACCAAGGGTTTTTGTGGGATTTGGGGGGCACTTAACCCCAACGCACATCATCTCTTTTGTGTTTAGTATTTGGTCGGTAAATAAATATGGCTAGAGTTTTCTCTGCCTTTCAAGAAAAACATAATTTAAATATTAAGTTTAAAAAATCCTAAGCACAGATTCAATTACTTTTTTTCAGCATCTTTGATATACAGCTGCTATTTTTCGTCTGCAAATACCAAAGACCTAGCTTAGAGGGAGAAGCAAATCTGTAGTTCATCTTCCCAAAGATATTCTTTAAAGTGACTTCATTGATGCCTCCTAGATAAAAGCAATCAAACTGGAAAGGAATGAGAAGTTTATGTACTAAAATGTGCAGTGTTATTATTACCACACCTATAACATGAATAGGTCAGCCCGAGACCAATTACATCTTTGCAACATACAATGAAATACCTCTTAAACAATTCTTCAACAAAGAAATAAACCTATCATGGAAGAAAAATTTGCTGTACATCAAGGGTATCTATTGAGGAAGTAATGTCGTTTCCAGGGTCATGCTGGCTGTAATTCAATGTGCAATTAAAGAACATTAGAGAGAATCCTCATTACATACATTTTACACTTTGTTTATTGTGCTACAAATCCTGTGATAGAGCCACTGACTTATAGCAACAATAGCTCATTTAATGGAAAATGAGAAATGCTAACAAAGGATGTTTGATGACTGAGGAGCAGAGTACAGCAATTTCCATTTCATGCCATGTGTCCCTCCCTGAAAACTGGATCTTTGACTTGAGCCTGAAGTAGCCAAGGCAGAATATGCTATGCCTGAAATTCTACTTGTGAGTCATTCAAGAGAATGGGGGAAAAAATAGAAAACAAAAACATATCAATGATTTTTGGTTCAAAGAATAAATTTTCTATCAATTATTTCACAAAAAAAAGAAGAAGAGATGGTATAAAAATGTCTGAAACACTCAAGTTGAACTGAAAAATCATCAAGAAAATGCTGTTCACTAAAGATCACTTTGGATGACTATCATTCCCTCAGGGAATACTCATTAAAAAGTCTGTAAATCTTAACTTCTGACATATTCAAAACCCAACATTTGCTCCCAATGATTATTTCTACAGATATCCACCATTCAATCACAGGGAAATAGTAAGACACTGGGCTATAAAAATATGAATCATAATATTGTATTCAGATGAGTGCCCAACTGGGAACCTCAGATTTGGGGGGAAGGAAAGGGAATTGGTTACACAGAGTCAGGCAAACATCAGGGATTATATCACCTTAGAGCCCCCTAGACACAGTATTGGGTCTTGAAAGTCAGAAATGAGTCATAACTTCTTATGAAAAGTTTTAATCTGGCCAGGCACAGTGGCACGCACTTATAATCCCAGAGCTGGGAGACTGAGGCCAGGGATCGCTTGAGTCCATGAGTTCGAGACTACCGCAGGCAACATAACGAAACCTAGTCTCTTAAAAAAAAAGTTATAACCTGCCTTAGACTTTGGAGGAGGAATTCAGGTATGTGGCCATAGCACCAGTACTGGCAGTAGACAGATAGGACCACATGGGCTATTTAAAGAAATGAAAGCCCAGGATAAAGGTTCTGCCTTGAAGAAGCTAGACTTTTCCCATTCCTGGAGCGTCCATAATTCCGGCATCTTGAGCACTAACTCTCTTCAAACAAAGAAGGTATTTACATTTTAGTTGCTAACTATCCATGCAATCAGACTACAGTTAACATTTTCTCTCAAGAAAAGTTCAGAATGACTCAATAACATTGAAGCATCATTTGTCCATTCACTCTCGAAAGCTTCAGTAAAGGGTGTCTAGAGTTTAGGGTCAGCCAAGCCCACATTCATGCTTAACAACTGTACAGATGTGTATTGATTGGAAGAGTGGTGGGGAGAAAAGGGGATGCTGTAAAGAGAAAGAAAAATGCCTGTATTGTTTGCCAAAATTCTCCTAATTCTCATTATTAGCACTCCTGGAATAAGAATCTTATCTAAATTATAACAACAGGGGAGCAAGTACAAGGGGGGACAAGAAAAGGAGGAAGGACTGGGCTACAAAAGTCTACCATCAAGGTCCATCCATTCTTAGTTTCTTTCTTATGTATTTCACCATCTTAAACATATTCTGTTCCTTTTACCATCTTATTATTACAATTTTAGTAATTATCCTGTCAACACATTAGTTTTAAAAAATGGTTTTGAAGCTGATGACAAAATTGAGGCTATGAGAGGAGGGTGGGGGTGGAAAACAAAGGGAAAGGGAAACAAATGGTTGATGGCGGAGTATTCTAGGTGGTGAATATGGTATGACAACATACGTCTGAAACATTACATCAACAAAATAATATTCTGAAAAATGTTTTAAATGCATCTGCTTTGTAAAATATTATTCTACCTAGAAATAGACCGCGGGAGTGTTGTTCCCAAGGATGCCCTCAAAGTCCCACCCAGTGGACAAGCATAAGGAAAGTCACAGCTGTAACTGCTTGTTTTATGACTGCTTCCACAGAGAACACACAACTGAGAGTATGTGCTCATAAATACTTGCTGACTGAATAAATGGCCAAGACACTGTTCTTTTTGAATTAATGTTCTCATCCTGCCCTTTCTAAACCTGTACTTAACCCAGGACACAAGTTCCAAAGAAACAAGCAGGAAAGTGAGACAGTAGAGAAGTCAGTGTTACAGAGACAGACCCCAAAAAGTAGGTCCTTTGCCCTCTAGAGAAAGAATTCACTAGGGAGCGCTAAGTATAGTTGAATCTGACAAGGCTTTACTGGAGAATCATACATTGGGGAACCAGTGCTGAAAGGAGAATTCTAGAAAGCTCTAGGAGGAGATAGCAAGCTGTATGCTGTGTGCCTGTCCATCTAACTGAAATACCATGAGTTTACCTTCTTGTTAGTGCTTTGGAACTACAGGATCTTCCCCTCCATGGATGTAATCCCCATTGTGCACCCACCTCCAAATATCCACAGTCCCACAGTCCTCCACCACAAACGATGGTGTTCTCTCCCCACCATGTTCTCACCCCTCCCTCCTTAACATCTGGTTGCCTCAGTTCTATGCTCTGCTATCAAGGATTTGTTTGGACCCTTTGACTTTGTGGTTTCTCTATGTCCCACAAGAAATGACATTATCTCGTGTTTATTTTTCTTCTTTTGGCTTTCGTTACTTAGCATAATTCCTTCCAGCTCCATCCAAATGCCACAAATAAAATGAGTATAGCTTTTGTCACCACTAAGTTGTACACACACCACATCCTCTTTAGTCACTTATTTGTTTTTGGCCATATAGGTTGTTTCCATAGCTTGGCTACTGTAAATACTGCTACTGCAGTAAACATGGCAGTGCAAGTTTCCTTCAAAGCAGTGTTTTTGTTTTCTTGAATCCATGCCTAGCCTAGAAGTAGAATTTTTGGATCATATGGCACACCCATTTTCAATCTTGTAGGAAACCTCCATACTGTTTTCCATAGGGCCTGAACCAGTCTATATCTCCACCAACAGTGTAAGAGGATTCCTTTTTCTCCATACCTGGGAGGAGATATTTGAAGGGTATGTCTACAAGGTAGAGAGGAGGAGATAACAATGTCATCTTAGGCTGTGTTGGGTAATGTCTGAAACTACAAGATAGTTTACATTCTATGTGTGCATGTGGGCTCCCAGTCTTCTCCCTTCTAGGGAATTGTAAGATAATCACTAAAGAGGATATGCTGCCTTTTGTCTAGCACACCACCTTATGATGAATGTGGTAGGCCAACTTACTTTGACTGGGCTTGCCTGTCTGTGATTTAGTGCATCTATTCAAACAGGACTTGGAGCAACTCATCCTACCCACTCAGTACGTTTTACCTAGACTGTCTCAAAATTTCTGCCAAGCCAGTTTGATGAACATCCCTCTTTGGTGTAATCAGATGCTTCCAGAGCTCTGTGGAACAAACTTCAGTGCTTTGTGGAAGACTAAACCTTTGGGAGCAGAGTCTGGTCTCAGAGCTGCTTTCTGGGAGATCCTGTTGTTGCTACATCACAGCTGGAGCACAGCTGCCAGACAGAGTCGATTTCCTGACATGGAATTTGGATTTGTAAGTCCCTGTATTTCACAGCTGGGCCCATCAGCTGCTTTAGCCAAGACTTTCCCTTTTGGGAGAAGGCAGTTTGACTTCTGGTAGAAACCTGCAGACTTGACAAAAACAAGAGTTTGTATGTTTGACTCTATAGGATAAATACTTTCTTTGGAGGACAATCTGAGATGTATCTGCCTAAGGGGTCTTGACTCCCAGTCAGACTGAAGAAGTTGTGGTAACTTGGAATGTACCTAAAAATCTCAACACCCTTCTCTCTCATCATCATCACCACTCTTGGCATGAAAAGTGATAAGACAGCAGCATTCCTTTAGCACTATTCCTGTCACTATGAAAACAGCTATAGTCCTGTCTTTCAAGTGCTTAATTTCTTAATAAGTTTCTCACATTGACTCATCATCTTCAGTGGATACAGCTGGAAGGTATGGAAGATATATATATCCATTGAGAAACCCCATGAGTTATAAATGATGGTGCTATGATCTCTTGAGAGGTAGAATAGAAGCATGTCAATAATATTAATCATTGTTTGCTTTCTGAATGCTAATAAGAGGATAGTTTGCCTTACTATGTTTATACCAGAACTGGTGGTTCTTGCAGAATTGGTTAAAAGTTTGAGACATCATCCCTACTTGCCCAGGACTTCCCCATATTAGCACTGAGAGTTTCACATTCCCAGCTCTCTGTCCTTGCCAAATAAACACACTTGGTCACTCTGCATATCAGAATACTCCTCTGGAAAAATACTGGTCGCTGCCAGTCTGTTAATGGAAGACTCTAAAACATCTCTTTTCCTAATAAAAGGTAAAAACTTCTAAAATGAAAACTGAATATCTGAATAGATTAATTTTTTAACTCAATACATTTCATTCATTGATTAAACAAATATTTATTGAACATCTATTACACTCCAAGTATAGGATGACTTACTAGGGATATGATAATAAATAATCCACCGTGCTGGACTTTAAGAGTTTAGTGGGAAAGAATAAATGGGCCTTGACAGCCAAACAGGAGAGTGCCCCACTTCTGTTGTATCCAAGATAATTCTGGCACACAAGAAGGCAACTCTCTGGCCATGGGGGACACAGCAGATTTCTGGGTGCAGTGACACTGAGCCCTGAGGGTGAGCAGGCATTAATGGGGTGAAAGACAAAGGTAAGAGGGAATATTCCCTAGAGAAGAAACAGCAGGAAGAGTGGTCTCAAGAGAAAGAGGATCTTATTTTTCCAGCAAATGAATCACAAAGGAATATAGGACAAAGGAAAAGACTGGTTTTCTTGGTCTGAGAGAGAACAGGGAAAGGACTGTCTCTTAACATTGCCTCCAGTCAGCATTTAAAAAAAAAAACTTTTTAATGAGAAAAGAAGTTAAACATACTTTGCTGTCTATATGATTCCCAGCTTTTCACAAGCAAAAAGTCGATAGTGTTCAGGGGCGAGAAAAAGAGAAGAAGAGGTAGAGAGAATCTGTGGGAGTTGGTCTTTGATGACTCAGGTGAAAGCAATTCAGCATTGTCCCTCCCTCTTCCCTCCATCTCATTCCTCAGAGCTTGGGACGAGCTTGTGACATTAGGCTGTGAGTTCTATGTCTCTGCAGTGGAATGTTTTGTTTATCAGAATCCTGGCATAACGTGGGCCTTTCTTCCCCACTATAACACACACTGCTTTCAATGTAGGATGACATCATCAAAGCAACCAGCAAAAGTAGAACAAGTACCTGAAATGGCAAATACTAAAATGGAAACCAGTCGTAATCTTTTTATCAAAAGTAACCCATTTTGATGAAAAAAGCAAGCATCGAAGATGATGAGTTGAGTAGTAAGTTCAACTCCTTTTTATTCCTCCTACCCCCAACCACCCCAGAGGTCAATATTTTTGACAGATATTTCCTATACATATGCAAGCAAAGTTAGATGAATGGAAGACAGAGAGAATTTTTCAATCTTAAGCATGTTGTTATGTAACATGCTTTTCTCACTCTTGGCATATTCCCAGTGATTTTCTAAATTATATGTCAGGTTTGGGGGCAGTAATGCTTCGTAGCAAACAGCCTCAAAATCTCAGTGGTTTGTGCAATTTTTTACACATTGCTCATGCTACATGGGATCTGTCAGATAGCTATAGTTCTGTGGGGTTGGCTTGAATTAGCTGGCCTCATCCTACTTGGTTGCAATAAGCTCTGTTCAACTCATTTTCTCATTTTGGGATCTAAGATGATAAAGTACCCACAATGTGATATTGAGCTTATGTAACAGGGAGTTGGAGCAGAAGAGCCTAGTCAAATTAGGCAATCATGCTTTAAAATGTGGCAAATATCTTACCCATTCATATCCCACCAGCAAGACATGTGATATGGTACAGCACAAAGTCACTGGAACAATGAAGCATTGCTAGCGGGAGAAGAAATTGAATAATTCCCAAGAGAAAATGCCATCAACCACGTTTGTATCTACTCCATTCTTCTAAATGTCTGCATAGTATTCTGCTAGGAGATATGTAGCTTGGAAACCAAAGGTTGCAATAGATAGCCTTAAAACACATGTTTTCAAATCTTTGCAGAAACAAATCTGTAGAAGAGGAATTACTGGGACAAATGGTACATGCCTTTAATTTTTTTTGTCTCTTTCCAAGTTGCATTTCCAAGTTATGATACCAATTTATACAATCCCAAGTGATTAAGACATGTTCCCACAAACCTTCCCTAAACTCCCTATATTATCTGATTTTAATTGAGAAGACAAAACATTGATGCTTTGAGTTTATTAATGATGCAGCATTTTTAAAATATCTTAAATTTGAAGATAATTCTGTAATAGTCCTGGATATCAAATGAGTCCAGAGCTCTTGGAAAACATTGTAATTATGTTAATACCAACCCACCCTACTCACCACCCATCTCCAGGTTCTCTGGACCTTTGCCTTTATTCTTCAGAAATGTAGGATAAGTCAAAAGTCAGCTTGCTCAAAACCAGGGATGGTAAAAGTTTTTCAGAATGAGAACAATCATATCATTTGATTACAGTATATCTAGTACCATCACGAGAAATATGGCAAAATGAAAATAGGCTCACCAGGAAGGACAAACACTCTCCTAGTGAGGCTCACCATGAACTTGGGAATGGCATAGAGCAGTCATTTGCCATCCTTGCCCTGAAGCTCCTAGAACTCTACATTTCACTTGCTCCAAATAAGAGATAATTATTGAGCAAGTACTGAGTAAAAAGATTACCTGAACTCTTACTGTGGCTATACTGCCAGGCTCAGTCACCTGAAGATTTTACAAAAACATGACAGACAGTGATTAAAAAAAAAAAAAAAGCCAGGAGCTATTTTGGTAATGTTTTGGTGTGGGTTTTGTTGGGCCTTTTTATCTTTGCTGAGTTAAGTATCTTAGGCTTTTAAAGATACTTTTACCATCAGAGTAATATCTCCATAACCCACTTCCTGGTGATGTTTGAAAGAGAGTTAATTGTGGGGGGTGGGGCTTAAGTACAGTGTCAGAGTAAATCATAGCAGGATTCTTTGGTCAGGCTCAAGGTTAAAGACAACCGCATTTCCCAACAACACAGCAACATAATCATTCCTTTTCCCACAGATAACTATGGTCTTCCTGTCAGCCTACAGGAATCCCATTCCCTTTTCCCCAGTGTAACCAGACTCCCTGCTACAGAGAACACTCCCCTCCTCAGCTTCACCACAGGGCAATCAGTCAGAGGTACTCAGACATCCCCCTGGTGCTTCAGTAACCACAGAAACCACACAGAGCTTGGACCCAGCGTGTGGTTATGGACATAATCATCATTTTTAACACAGAGATGAAGTCACTCAATCTCTTCTCTGATGAAAACAAAATATTGAAATACAACATTGGAAGCACCTTTTTCCCAATGGAGAAAGGTGTGTTATATAAAGACAAGACTCTGTTCTGAGTCCCTGAGTGAGAGAAGACCAGAAAGTTGAATTCCTGAGAATCCATTAAAATTGAGTGCACCAGTCTCAGAGAAAGTAAGGGGGAGGTGAGAATGCACGGGTAGGAGACTAGCATCTGTAGGACAATTATGCATATTCTCTCAGCAAAGAGAACAATTGAGTCACCTCAACTGCAAGAAGATGGGAACCCCAAAGGAAGTGAAATAGTGAATTCAAAAACTATGGAAAAACAAGGAAGCAAAGAAAGGCTTGGCTTTAAAGTGGCAATTTCCCCACCTCCAAACCCCTTTTTCTCCTAAGGAGAATAGCAAGAATCCCTTCCCAACAGACTCTTAAGCCTCAGCTATAGAGAGACTCTTCTTGGCTCACCAACTTTGCTGATTTATTCTCACCTTGAGGCAGTTCTCTAACCTTGCTTTCTACCTCAGCTTCCCAGTCAGCCAAGTGGGACATCCTACTTGCAATCTGCTTCATTGGCTAGAATGTCATGAAGATTAATTAACAACATTAATACACTAAACGTTCTTTGGGATGGTCAGGGAGAGAGTGTGATTATGATCATTACTGCTGTGGATTACTAGGCTGAATATTGTCAGAACTATTCAAAATGAGATGGTTGCAGGGACTGTATTTGCAAACAGAAAAACAGGATTTTTTCTGCTTCAAATGGTCTTCGAATGGTTTCAAATGCCCCTGGTCCCAAAATATATCTTCTCTATTCTGGCTCAGGGATTTAAGATTTCTGTGGCTATGCTAACAGCATGCTGAGAGCGACAGACTGGGAGTTGGGAGCTTGCATTCTATCCCATGTTTACCACTTATTGTTTGTGTGATCTTGTCCAAATGACTTAATTGTCCCCAGTTTCAATTTCCATATTTGAAACAGGCCGAGTGACATAGCCAACGTTTATATCCTCAAAGCATGTCTGAAAAGTCCACATGAAATCTGAATACGTCTGAAAGTAGAAATAACTCTACAAAGATAAAATATCATTTCTAAGAAATAATGCTTTAGTCATTATTTACCCCTTGTAATAAATTAGCTTAGGAGACATAGTATACCAGTATCAGTACCTCTAAGACAGACATTCTTTGGCTCTAGAGAGGGATCAAAATGGTTAATATTGTTGTCAAATTGAGGCCCTCAGTTATCCAGGGATCTACTTGGGGTATCTGGATACCAATGAGACACTAAGTAGCAAGTGCACCTTTATTCCTCTTTCATGTTAAGCCTCTCTATAAGCCTTAGTATCTTTTTAGGTTGAAATAAAGCCGGGACCCCAATATAGGCAGTGTTATTTGTTGGTAGGTGGGGAATGATAGATGGACAGGACTGGATATAGCCAGAGTGGGGCTGGTAATCTGATCATAGGATTCATGATGGGAGGGGGAGCAAGGAAAAGGGGATGGAAGAGAAAGGTGCAGGGACTTCAGAGATAAGAATTTTGATTTGGAGAAAATTGAGAAGTTTCGAATAGAGGGGGGACTTTTTCTGGAATTTGAGATCGGACAAGCTTGGAGAGGAGCGTTGATCTGGCACTGGGCATCCGGCATCAAGAGTGGACAGTTTGGCTTCAGAAAGAAAAGGACCCAGGAGCTGTCGAATCTTTTGGGGCTCCCAGCATTCTTCAAAGGTCAGGAGCTGGAGAAAGTTGGAGAAAAGGCATTTATCACAGAGTGCTGGACTGCCTTGATGACGCAGAGAAGAGAACGAGAGAGAGAGAGAGAACACTGTGTTGGTTGCAGGATTCACTCCATGCTAGTTATAGTGATTGAGGGCAAGAAGACAAGGATGTGAACAGGTGATTTCTGACTGAGCTGCACTAAGACTGAGGGAAAACCCACACAGCTCCCTGAGGAGCAGAATTGGGGTTCTTTTCTTTTGGGGATACTTGTGAGGGCGTGAACTATTAGATCCTTTTTAGTTGACCTTTTCCTACTTATAAATAAACCCATCTTTACCTTTACCATGAAAGTTTGGTCTCTGGGCAACTGCTTGCTACGGGTGTAAGAACTCTCTTTGACTAAATTAAAAGGGGTGCCCCCCTCACCTGTAACAAATATTAGACCTGGGAAGGAATTGGAGGTCATCCTAACTCAAATCCTTTATTTTATAAAAAGAAAACTAAGCCTCAGCTTTATCCTAAAAACCTCTTTCTTCCTGACTCTTATACCAGGGTTATTTCCATGACACACCAGTTCCAATACGCAACTAGCCTTTAAGTGCTGAGGGTGCAGTTGCATTGAACTATTACTCACACCCACATCTCTCATTCCAATCCCACTGCCCCATCCATGTCCAAACCCCCAACATTATAGGTTTGGACTAGTACAATAGTCTCATAATCTCTCCTCTAATTTCTTTCCTAACCACCCAATCTTCTCTAAACACTCAGATTAACCTTCTAAAAATGTCCACTGAATAATGCCTCCTCTGTTCAAAACCCTTCAACAGCTATTGTGTACAGGAGAAGAACAACAATTATATCTGCCTACCCTGTCCTGGTTATCCCTGTTCCTAAGGTGGTGACACTGTGTGCCATCACCCCCAGTGTTCAAATTCTAGAAAAGGATTGACAAAAATGATAAATGTACCGCTTCCTTGAGTTCACTGTTCATCTTAAAAAGAAATCCAATTACAGTTTGCAATTGCATTTTGGTGAAACATAATGAGCTCTCTTTGGAGTTGCCTTATTCAGATCAAATTACTTCTTGGTAATTTAAAGTGCATTACATTTCCCAGCTACCTCTCAATGCTCCCACAATGCTTGAGTCTCTGTGTAACTATTACACAGACATTGACCAGGCAACTCTGTATGAGTCCATGACCAAAGAACCACTTTACAGTTACCTACAGACAAGTCACTCCTCAATTCCTTTATTCAGGGAGGTCAAAATCTTCAGGAGAAACTTACTTCTCAGAAGCCAAAGGAGTTAGGGGGAGTTTTCTTCCAAAAAAAAAATAATTACTATCAAAAGGTCCAGATGCTTGTTTATGAATGAAGAGCAACATCAGTCAATATAATTCCTTGGGCAATTACTCTCATCCATTGACAAAAATGACAGAGTCATCTGATGACTAATTAAATTGATAAAGCTTAAACACATAGACCAGAATGCTCAAGGATGACATTTTCTAAAGCATTGTCATTATATATATATATATATATATATATATATATATATATATATATAATTACCCCCAGGGTGCACAATAATGTACTATATCTATATCTATATCTATCTATCTATCTTTCTCTCTCTCTCTCTCTCTCTCTATATATATATATATATACAAGATAAAAAATTTTAAACAGTTAAAAAAATTTAACATTGTGGATCAAAAGTTATGACAGAAAGAGTAGAACTGGAGCTTTATAATGGTTCACTGTCCCCTGATTTCCCCGAAGGAAGTTCAGCATATAGAACATCAGTGAATCTGAGTATCATTAAGATTTTCTCCACTAATTTTGACAATATAGAAAGGTCACCTAGAAGTTTTTAGAGTGTATCAAGATGTGATTTTTCCACAGTATTATTGAGTCAGGCATCTCATAAAGACAGATTTCCTTCCCCAAATCCTACCATCAAGCAACAAGCACAATAGTCCTCAAGATCTTTTGCTCTTGACATTTTTGTCTGCATTTCAGAGGTTATGGACCATATTTTTATGCTTTTTATATTTATTTACTTTTTTACATTTTATATTTATCTTCTAATGACTTCTCTATGAGTTGTAAGCAAGAGTCTACAGCTTGAAGGATCTTTGGAAATTATAATCAGCTTCCTCTCACATTTGTTCTATTTCAGATAGATTATCACCAAACAACGCATGAATATTTTTAGTAGTAGACAACACACACTCTTGGAAAATGGTCCTGGGATAGGAGATCCATCTGATTCCAATTAAATTTATGCCTTATGTCCACAGAAGAGAAAAGAAAGCACACAATATAATAGGAACATAATCTGAAGATCCATGATTGGGTGACTCCCAGAGATAGATAATGGAAGTCTTGCAAACATGACCTATGAAGTATGTGCCTGTCTCGCTGGAAGTAGCATGGCGTCCAGCCCACAGAACTTTGAGGTTATGTCAATTTTAGAATTAGGGATAAAGAAAAAGAGAAATTGCTTAATTGTAAAAATAACCACACACAAAAAAAATGTCATTGAGCCAATAGTGTTAGTATCCGGTCAGACACTATCCAGGGGAAACAGAGCACTGGTTATTGAACTTAAGGTTTTCCAGTCTGAGGAGTAATATGATTCCACTATAGAGCTGGGTAGAGAGAATATACTATAAGTGGAGTTCTGTTTTAATTTATTTATGATGAAATACAGGCCCAATTTGAAAATAACTTGGTGGTATATGACATCTATGACCCCTTGCCCCCTGGCCAGGACCAGCACTTAGCCCCATTGCATTTCTGAGATGACACTTTCACCTTCGGATTTTTTGGTTAGAAGTGCTTTTCTCCTAAAATGCTTTGTCGAACACACCTAATCTAGCTTTGTTTTCCCACATGTTTGTATAATATCCTGTGACTTTTGTCACAACCCTCCTCATTCAGCATGTTACACTTGTTCCTCAGTATATAACTATCTCCTTAAGTTTCCTAATATCAGGGGCCAGCTCTTTCTTTTGTCTCCGATAACCTGAGAAATGCAGCACAGTCAGACACATCCTACAGATTGACTTTACAAAGGAGAGAATTGATGAGGGTAGTTTGACTACAGGAAGGGAATGTGTTGCATAGTTTGTATTAGGAATGTGAGCATAGTTTGATTACAGGGAGACCAATGCTAACCATTTCAATGTGGATCTGCCCTGGATTTCAGAATGACTTAGTTAGTATGAACTTTTTTAGATTTGATCACCCTTTGTGCCCTGACCAGAGTAAAATAACTCTTGCCCTTTCAAAAAGATCAGATTCAACTAATGCTTTAAGTGGCACCATGTTTATATAGCTAATACTTTTTCTTACTTTCTTTATTGATTCTTACATATACCAGAAGTCCAGTCCATATTTGTAGCTCTCAACTTTATAATGATAAACAAGTTGTCCCTTCTCAATTCTATTCACAAGTTTTACAGGAAAGGGTTCCTCATTGGGATGGGGGTGGGGAGCTAGGAGGAGAATGACTTCATCTGAGTATCAAAATTTTGAATTCTAAGGGATCTGTAGCTTAGGGAACTTCAAAGTTCAAGACTTCACTTGTTATTTATGCAGAGGCTGGAAAACATGGCCCATGCCACTCTTAAAGGGGAGCATGAAATATTGTAAAATTGGAATGGTAGGAAGAATGTAAACAAAAAGCACTTAAGCAGCACCCATGGGTGAGGAAGAGGGAAATGGTGACAATTAGGAAAGCTGGAGACGGTAAGACTGAAGGTCGGTGGGGGAAGCACAACATAGTTTTCCCTTAGAGATTAATTTCAAACTTACTGATGGCTAAGAAGAAGTGAATGGTTCACACTTGTGGGAAGAACTAGTGTCTGGAAAGGGGAAAATACTTGTTAAGGTGTTTAGTAATGCTTTGTGTGGGACTCAGATATAATCGAGCAATTCTGTAGGCTGATGGTCTTAGAACACACATCCCAGATATGGCAAAGAGTTCAACAGGACTGCTAGTGCCCACAGATTGCTACCCATTTTTGATGGACAACTGTATAATGAATAACAAATTTGAGAAAAATAATGAAATTTGTGTCTAAGAAGTACTGGAGCACTGGTTAGAATTCAAAAGGCTAGAAAATGCTAGTGACCTTTTTCTCTCATATATATATATGAGAAAAGAACTATATATATATATATATTCTTTTTATAACTATATATATATATATATATTCTTTTTGGCACTGAGGAAAGAAAAGAAGACCTCCAAGTTGAAGCTATACAAGAGTAGGGACAATGTATATTTGCTTGTCACTACAACCCCAGAGCCTAGACCAGCACCTGGAAATTAAGTATTTTTTGATTAAATAAATGTGAAAAATGAATGGATGGTTCCATAGGTAAAAGAGAAATGAGTTCCATTTTTGATTTTACTATGGTTACAGTTTTTAAAGTAAATAGGTAGAGCCCATATGGGGTGAAATGACAACCTAACATATCAGTGAAGACAATTTAAAGAGCACTTCATTCATTTAGTAAATTTGAATCAACAATACAAAGAGAATTGGATTCCTGGATACTTAAAAAGCAGGTATGGTGTTAGAATAATTTTCAAGAAATTATGAAAAAAATGGAAGAACTTCAAAAGCTTAGAGCTAGAAAACTATTCAGAGTTTTTAGCAGTGGGAGGAAGTGGATGCTGGAAATGATAAACAGATAAATTTGATGTCAATCCATAACCAAATTAACAACATTTCATTTCTAGACATTCAGAAAAGATGGTAGTAATTATGAGGAGCCATCAGTATTGACCTCTAAATGATTTTTAAATTAACTTGAAAGATTGTATTAAAGAATATTTTCAGAAGAAGAACTACAAAGGAAAATTAAAGATTTAAAACTTACTTTAAGCAATAATAATGGAATCCATATGGTAATACCTCAAAATTAGGGAAGTTGTTCCATGGAACATAATAATTTAATATATGACTTTAAAATACTACAAAAAGTGAACGAAGGATATATCACATAAGTGTTTGTGATATAGAATAAAGAGAAAATAATACAGCTATGTTCTAGGAAATTAAAGAATCTTTTAAGTTTTCATTTAATCAAACAACCTTTATGGGGAAAAGTAGATTAAAGATGCATAAGAGAAGATGATCACATCAAATGATTTGAAGCAATCTAATATATTTTTACATAGAAAATATTTTATTAATATTTTATTAATACTCAATGCAGGCACTGCTGGAAATTTAATTATAAAGAGACAGCCAGGATCACACTATCAAGGTCCCTACAGTGAAGGGAGAAGAAACAGGTGCTAAACAGGTAAACAGAATAAGTAAGAAAAAAAACAAATACCAAAAGAACTCTAGAGAATGATCATAGGATAGAAAATCCAGTATAGCACGTTCATGAAATGAACAAAGAAACATTACTGAATGAGAAAATATTTGCATCAAAACTGATAGGAACAATTCCTTAATGATTCTTCAGAATGCATACATATATTTTTAGAAACTACCCATAGGACTCCAATAGTTAAATGATCAAGTCTCAAACAAACAAAATTTACACAAGAGAAAACACAAATAGGAAACAAATGTCTGGGAAAATGTTCAAGCTAACTGGTAATCAAGAAATGCAAATTTAAGCAACTTTTTAACATCTGCTAAGTTTGAAAAAATAAAAACCAGACTTCCAGGAAGGATGACAACATAAACATAGTCTTCACTTCTTCCCTCCCCCCAAATTGCTAAAATGACCAAAAAGGAGGGAGATGAGGCAAAAGTAAGGACACAGAATTGCGAGCAGCGTACCAAACTATGGTGCCAAACACATATGAATCACAAAGTGGGAAATTCCTTCCAGTTTCTGTGCCATCATGACAAAAAACTACCTTTCCCCTAGGGTCCTTGCAGGGAGGACAGGAGGGAAACAACAGCACAGCCCAGGAGCAGGTTACAAACAGATGGAAGATGGCTACACTTTGAGTCAATATCTCTATGGTGATGCCAGTCTACAACCTGGTGGTTACAAAAAGAGATGAAGCATTATGCCATTTCTGGCCAGTTTTCTCATATTTGCCATTTCACTGTGGCATTCCAGGTAAGCATGGGCAGGAAGGGAGAAATTCATTTGGTCTCAAGGGCTAAGGTCTAGAAGCAAAGGCACACTGTGGGAGAATGAGAATTAATCAAATATGAGTAACAAGGGAATGCAACTGTTGGGAAGAATATATTTGCAGCCACATCAAGTAGAAAGCCCACAGGCCAAAGAGTTTTTCTCTTAACTGGATTATTTCTAAGTGTTCCTTTGCCAGAAGCCTGAAGTTCATTACAGAAATGGAAAGACTCTCCCAAATGGACTGAATTCTCCTTCAACTTTATGAAGCCATCAATACTACCATCGTCTCAACAGTGAAAATTTATGCAAGAAATCCTGGTTTTCAATGTCTATGGCTCATGGGGCCTTTTTATATGTTTAGGTTGAAAAAAGAGTCACCTTCTTAAAGGAGCCAACTCCTTATTTTTAGGGGTAGAAGTCCAGTAGCACCCAAATCAATGATCATGGAAAGAAACTTACAAGTCACAGATCTGGATAGAACTACCCACCATTCAAAGTAAGGAGAAGATGAGTTCACCAAATAAATGTAAAAGACAACACAAAATAATGTAGGAAGCACTTAAGCATGCAAGTTCTAGAAAAAGAATCCCAGATCTACTATTTTCTGGCCATGCAACCTTGGGTAAGATGCTTAACCTTTCTATGCCTCATTTATAAAATGAGGGCAATCATCATAAGAAAAGATTATGAAGATTGAACATAAGATACTTAGCAAAGTGTTCGGTAAATGATAAGTTTAGGTATCATCATCATCATTATTTAATTATACACATGCAAAAAAAAGCTACTATTAAAAGAAAAATATATAATGGATGCATCATTAAAGATTTTCTAGTTATCCTACTGGGCCCATATGTTTCTACCTCCTTTAACCTGAGGCTAAAAGATATGACTTTGTTTTGATCATTGAAATGTCAGCAGACATCATGTATACCTCGACTAGAAGGAAATTTTAGGAGTCAGTCTATGAAGGACACAATACTTCCCTATTACAGGAACCTCCCAGAGGGTGGCTATTCCAGCAACCTGTATGTTGGAGTGAGGATAACTTAAAGAAGAGCTGTAGCCAACTGCTGCAAATTGAGTGAAAAAGAAAACCTTGTTATACTAAACCACTGAGAAGTTGAGGCTGTTATTTTAACACCAGCTAAACTATATACTGACGTATATGGAAGTAAATGTAAATGAGAATGTTTCTAGAAATCTACCCCCAGAAAAGACTAGATAGAAAGTAGTCAATAATTGCTTCATAGCCTAAAAATAGTAAAAGGTACAATGAAATAGAACATGAGATTATAAGATAACTGCTATAAATAATGTTTGTAACCTCTCCAAATTCACATAGAAATTCTAACCCCAAATATGATAATATTTGGAAGTGGAGTCTTTGGAAGGTGATTAGATCACAAGGATAGACTCATGAGTTTTAAAAGAGAACTCAAAGAGCTCCTCACCTCTTTCTGCTACGTGAGTTACAGCAAAAAAAGATAGATGCTTCAAACCTGGAAGAAAGCATTCACCCAACACAGAATCTGTCCACACCTTGATCTTAGACATCCCTCCAGAACTGTGAAAAATACTTCTTGTTAAAACACCCAATGTATGGTATTTTGGTTATAATAATCCAAAACGATTAAGACAGAATCCAAACGCAATTAACAGAGAGGAAGCAAAGTCAAAGAAAGACAATCAGGATATAAGAGATGTGTCAGAGCAGAAACTCACTACTCTGAAACGGATCACATGAGAAAGGGGTTACAGATATGCCCAAAGATAACAAGTGTTCTTTGCACTATTGTTTAGAAGAGGGAAAAGAATAAGTTGTGGCTAACCTAATATCAAGCACAAAGGATTTATTCGATAAACCTGTACAAACATTTATAAATTTACAACAGGCTGTACAATAGTTTGAAGCACTAATAGAAATGCACTGGATCTATGCTGTACAATATAGTAGTCACCAGCCACACATGACCAGTGAGCAGTTGACATGTGGCTGGCTACAGGAAACTGAATATTTAAGGTCGTTTCATTTTAATTAATTCTAACTGAATTGAAATATGCGCATTGGGTAGTGGCTTCCAGTTCAGACTGCTCATCTTTCTTTTGATAACATAGATCTATTTTTGCTGGTATAAAATTGTCCATAAAACATTGCTAAGGTAGGTTATATAGAGAACAATAGCTATGATACTTTCTGTGCCTGATGTATAATGATGGACTCCACACCAAAATGTCATCCATGGGTACCGCACACTATCCATATGGGAGATTTTCACTTTCTTCAAGCTTTTCTGTCTAAAATTCCCAAGTGAGACTGAATATATTTTTATACTCTGAAGTTATAACCATTTTCATTTAAAAAATAAAATTCTTAAAAGCTAAAGGTTGTAATGTAGCAGGAAACTTGCTGATGGTATGGTAAATTGATCTAATTATCTCAGAAAAAAATTAAATAAATCTACCTCACCAATGTGTCCTAAAATAATACGCAACAGAATGAAGAAAAAGACTTCTCTAAAAATCTTGTCCCTAGGGAATAATTATTCCAAATTATTTTGCAACAACTTAATTATAACACTTTAAGTGTATCTCTAGCTTATAAGGAAAATGAAAAAAGAAAAATGAAAAGCTGATTCAGGATAATAGAATGTTATCTGATTTATTTTTCTGTAGTGTGTTAATATTACGCTGTCAATAAATAAATCTTATACTAGGGCTTCAAAAGGATAAGTAGCATCAATTGCTGAAAAATAATTCTCTGATATTCAGCAACTCAATATTTCTGTGGTCTATCAGTCAGTCATATCATAGTCTAACGCAAGTGGGCAATTGCCCTAAATGACTGTTCTTCACTATAATGACTGTTTTTATCCTTCAGTCTCTCCACCATCACTGCAGAAGGAAGGAAAGAACACAGAGGATCATACAGGGAGTTTCACCGCCAGATCTAAATCCCATTGGCCAGAATCCAGTCACATGACCCAGATCTAGCTACAGAGGACAATAGTAAATATAACCTTACTCTATGCCCAGGAACAGTGGAATGAGGTTGTAACCAAGCAGGCTTTACTGAACTTGTTCTGGGAAACAAAATTTACTCTTTTTTTTTTGATAAATTTAAGTAAGTCAATCACAATGATGGATGCAGACATGGGACTATCAAAGACTATATTTTAGAATGTTTTTGAACAGAGAAAGTCACACATAAAATTATTTTAGTCCATTCAGGCTGTTAGAATAAATACCCTAAACTGGGTGGCTAAAACACCAAAATTAACTTCTAAGATGTTCAGAATCAAGGAGCAGGGAGACTCTGTGTTGAATGAGAGTTCACGCTGTAGTTGGTTTGTTTCTGTAACCCCACAAAGCTTGCAGGGGGCAGGCGGCTCTATGAGGTCACTATTGAGGTGCTAACCTCATTCCTGAGGGTTCTGCTCTCATTATCAAATCACCTCCCAAATATTACTCCTGCATATATCACATAGGAGGTTCTAATTTAACACAAGAATCTGTGAGAGGAGACAAATACAGTATATCACAACAGTAACTACCCATGTTCCAGAACTGACAATTTTCACATTTGTCACATAACATTTTGGTTTATTGCACTGTACATGTCACTTTGTACACTGCCTTTAGCATGAATATGCTTTCAGAACTGTGTTCATGCTTGGAATCTAGTTTACTTCTTTAAATTGCAGCAATGCCGTTCATTACATGAATATATCACATTTATCTACTTATCAATTACTGAATATTTTGCTTATTCCAACTTTCCTATATAACAATTCTGCAAGGAACAACCTTCAACATATTTCCTTATACATATGTGACAGATATTTGACAAGAAGGAAATGACAAGGTCAAAAATGCTCAGTTTTTTCTAGGACCCAACTCTAAAAATTCCCATCCAGTCTATCTGAGGAGTTTCATGTTTTATATTTTTCTTAGCAATACTAGCAACTGATAATCTACAGCACTAGCAGACATATCTTCTAAGTACTTTATGCAGAGAATTAACTCTCAATCTTCATAATAATGATATGAGTCAGGAACTGTTATTATTGTACTTTTAATGAGAAACCTAAAATCAAACTAAAATCTAAGTCTTTGTATTTCTGGGATTTGAACCCAGGCCATCATGCTTCAGAGTCTACCTCACTTCACTTTGTCCTTCTGATTTTCAATAAATAAAACAATGACTACAAAATGCTCTGGGTGATTCTGATGAATCCATTGGCCTCCAGCATTTAGAAATCTTGACACTGTAAAGCATGAGAAAACGATCTCATATTATGACATACTATGATCAAGGTACGCTTAAGGTCAGTGTATTATTCAGTATTTAGCACATTGTAGGTGCAAAATTGTTGCTGAGTGTATTATATACAAACAAGCCACCAGACACAAGGGAAATGTGCTGAACCTGTTATAGCCAGAAGAAAGTGGGACAAACTGAGGTGACTTGAAGTTTCCTGCCCCCTCTAAAAAGGAAGGTGCCAAGAATCAGAGAATAAGAGATGTCCCATTCTAACCCTTACCTTTAATTTCTTTCCCACCCAGGTACTTCATCTTTTTTCTATTTCTGCTACATATCACTTTAATCATTAAGGGAAACAGATTT